>JAMPIV010009218.1:0-245000 GCA_024509875.1 Oreohelix idahoensis
GGCATTTGGCTAGGCGTGAGGTATGGTGTGGTTCCTAAAATTGCACAGCTGGTGAGATAACTTTCTTTTTCCGTACTGTCACAAGTTAAAAAAACACTGAGGTAAGTTTTCCGCGGGGTGGGGGGGGGGGGGGGGTAAAATCCTTTGAATAAACTTGAGAGACAGGGTTCAGATAGATCTATGTTTTTTTTCTTCACAAATAGGGCAGTGAATAAAATATGTTCTGCTTCCAGTTTACTTTAAGGACTAGCCTATAAAACTAGTATTTTAAAAGTGTTTCTTGGGTGGCTTTATTCTCAGTTAAATTCAGAGGAGCGGCCCATTACAGGTCGCCACAAGTTTAGCTTTAAAAAGTTTCATAATGTTACTGGAATTACCGATTTGCGTTGACAGAACTCTGTATAAAATTAATAATTGCTGGGATGCAGGTTGAATGATCGTTCTGAATGAAAGATAATCAAAACAAGAAAGGCATTACAAATCATATTATAATCTGACACGCGATAAATTACAGTTAGCCTATTTCTTTATTAGCGTCGTCAATTAACAAATCAAAAACTCCCAGTGAGTTAAAAATAATCAAAAGCACATCTATCTATACAGAACTAAACTGTATTTACTAGTTATAATTCTCTTTTAATGTCTGCAAAATTAATTTACGCGTTAATTGTATTAGGAAATACTTTTAGATGTAACATTTAGTTTGCACTAGAACTTTGAAAATGGGTTTATTAATAAGGTTAAATTTACACCACAATCCAATGAAATAAATTGAAATAACTAGACCACTGATCACTCGAAGCTAATGTATAAATTACCGTCTGCGCAGAAAGAATACATTCCAATAGTCAACGAAGGTAGATGAAATCTAGCAGGAATCCGACTATGCTAGTGAAACTAGGATTCTGTCAGAACGAACGATAAAATGCAGTTTTCTGAGTTCTTTATTTATACTTCTCAAATGTAACTTAAATGGGACGTGTTAGGTTTTCACACTTTTCTTGAAGTCGAGCAGAATCCGAGGTACCTCGCCGTTGTGTTAACCGCTGCGATTCCTCCGTTTCCCCCGGTCTACCGATTTTCTTCGTCTCAGGCTGCTCGCATGAGAGTGCGAAAAATTTCTCGAGACGCTAACTACGTTAGCTGGGAGTTCCCTGATTTCTTTAGATCGTATACCGCCCCACGTTGAATTCTGAAGATCAGCCTGGCTTTGATGGTACCGCTGTTCTGAGAAGCTTTGGCAACTCCCACCAGGCGGGGTGACAGCCAGGTAAGAAATTGAACTGCTGTTACTTGCTCTAGAAACAGGAGTGAGTCTCTGGCCACGTCCTCTTTTGGGCCGGCGTTAAGGAAAAGATTGCTATAAATCGTTCTCAGAGATGGTTGAGGGCGTGATTTAACCTCCCATCAAAGGCCATGCGATCTCAAAAGTTCACAGAAGATAGCAGGCTACATATTAATGATCCAGCGTGTAAAGTTCTCGTGGAAATGCTGCATGCAGGTTAAAGTTACAACAGATGATCAGGGGTTCTAACGTTATGAGAGGCCAATATTCTGTTGTCATCCATCGAGTCAGGGAAATTCATTTGTCATACTTAGACGTACGTCACTTTAGTGCACGAACTCTATAACACCAGCGAGAGTCCCAATGTGTGTATATGGGAATCACACATTTTATACATATTTTTGTGGTGGGTAGGTTTCTAATTTTTTAAAAATTTTGCCAGGGCAAATTTTGCCTGAAAGGCTTACTCTTTACGATTTAAAACCGTGTGATTTTTAACGCGCGCAACTTGCACACGAGACCTCTTGTGTTTTCGCCTTTTCCGAGAACGCTTCGCATCCAATCTCACTACCCAGGAGACCAGAGGGGAGTATACCATTATTAGGACAACGGGTTCTGAAAAATATATTCCATAAATGACATTCCCTCAACTGGAATTTGAACCTGGTGCGTCAGGAATTTGAGGCAGACACAATACCTTGTGGCCACTCCGACCCCCCACAAAAATGTTAATATGTAAAAATTGATCGATAAATGATGACAAAGGACGCCTGTGTTGATGACGACTATGCTCGTTAGCTTTACTTTTACTAGTCTCTAGATTTGAAATTCTAATCAGCCACTGTGTTGTTTATATCCCTTCAGTTATGTGTTTCTCGTCGTCAAAGCTCTTGAATGTTTCTACAAAACTGACCTATATTTAGTCCTTACATCCTCGATGTTAGCAGGTATAGAAGCAGTAGTAAAAGATGTTGCACAAGTAAGAGTTCATTTCGTTTCGACATTTTTTTTATAATAATTGTTTTTGTTTGAAGAAGATAACATTATCTGTTTCACTAGTAACAAAATAAGAAAAATTCGGCAAGTTTACACCGCAAACACTTACATACATTTTAACTAATGCTATTTATTATAATAAGTTATCCACTTTAAAATGAACGCTATTTAACGCATTCTTTTTTAATACACGTGCAACAAACATGTAGATTGACTGACATTACACTCATTTTCTACTTTTTCTATACAACCGGAGGTTGACATCGCAATGTTTGTCCCCGCATAACACCGATAAATAGTTTTAAGTTTTATTTTTAGGGGAAATGATTTGCCTTGCCAAGGGAAACAAAGCACGTACTAAATGTAATTGTAATATTTAACATTTGGTTTTGTGTTCTATACACCTTTTTAATTTATTTATTAAGAAATGAGTAAAACGAGAAAGTTTCTTTTATCTACAAGTATTTTGTAAAAGGATCTTTTAACGCTTTTATAATTTTGTGTATGTAAATTTGTTAAACGTTACTAAATATACACTGGATTCTAGTTTTGGCAAAGTAATATTTATAAGCGAAAACATGTGTTAATGCAATAATCACGTTATATACTTACTTGTATATTTGACCGGCATAAACTGCCGCCTAAACTAATTTGGTAAACATATTTTCTTTGCCTCAGAAAGATACCTTGTTTGACCTAACTGTGGAGGTGAAAAAAATGTCAATAGGTCGAATTAACAAACAAAAGTAATTAGAAGAAAAATAGAAGGCGAGTCGCTCTCGGTGAAAGAAAGAGATCTTGGAAAGTTCTGCAGAGATATTTAAATATCCAGAGCAACAACTCTCCTTACTAGCAAATTACTGACATGTTCCCCGAGATAACCAAATATAAATTGCAACACATGAAACATTGACATACTTTTTTTTCAAAGCTTAAAACTGGTTTGTAAATTAATTATTCTTTTAACATACTCTGAAACCAAATATCAGGTTGAGAAGTGAACACCTAGTTTATAACCCATCACTCCTATAGTACTATTACCACGATGTTGAACTACACTTCTAGTGTTATAGTACTTCTACTAGTACACTTAACTTAGTGACTGGACTTAGTTTCTGAGTGATGGAACTGGCTTGTCTACTGGGTCAGGATAACCCGATACTGTTGCCCATGTCTGACACTTCCAACTTTGATGTGTTACTGAAAGCTGAGACTGTGGGTTTCTGAGATGGCCAGAGTTACCTCCTCGGTTGAGTCTGTCAGGTTTCTAGTCTCTGGAAGAATAGTCAGCTCACCCTAGAACATTTATTAGAACTTCCGCGAGCTGCTGGGTAGATAACTGATCACTGGCATCGAGTTTTGCACAGAAATTCTGAATATCTGTGGCGGGGCTAGGACTGTGAGAAAACAAAATTCTCTCTGTTACAGCTTGGACAAGCAAACCACAAACCACTGTTCCTGCGATCGGTAAAAAAGTTACCTTCCATGACCCAGAACTGACCTGATAAGTAGTCTCCATATACCATTTTGTCTAAAGTAGCTAAAGAAAGTGTTATCGAGTTGTAGATGTTAAACTCAAATGTAAAGTCAGTCTTATTGTATGACTCCGAAACATGAAAACGTAAAAAATAAATAAACACAGGAAGGAAGAAGCTAGAGATTGTCAAAAATGTGTCCTTGTAGAAATCTGAAGAATTAAACTGGTATGACAAGATGACTAATTTGGAGCTAAGGAAAACAACCAGACAAACATCAGTAGAACGGAAGATGACAAGACATGACGTCAGATAGGACACGCATTAAGAAAATTTGTTGATAATCTGATAATAAGGCAATTCCTGTCCTAAAATCTCCGTGTAAGAAAAAGTAGAAAGACATGTTATCACGGGTAAGTGAACTATAGACAGACATGTTATCACGGGTAAGTGAAATATAGACTGACATGTTATCACGGGTAAGTCAACTATAGACAGACATTCAAGAGACATAGTAGACAAAGAAAGACCTTGAAAGGATGACACAGGACAGACGGAGTTAGTGTGTGTTTGTTGAAGACATTCAAGGGAAGATAAAATATATTGATGATGATAAAAGCTTTATTTAATGTTATCTCAATATTTTCGTCCCAGAGCACAACCTGATACACAAGTTCTATCAATAGATTACAAGGTCAGTCATTGTTCTGTCAACCCACAGGTATCACTTATGGAAGAAGAACCTAAAACACATTGAGAAAAGTACAAGACACACACACATACACTTACACACACAACGGGTAGGATCGACATGAAGACGCCTTGAACAAATAACCCAGGACAGGCAGACTAAACGTAAACTGAAAGTAATAAATACGTAATGTGGTAGAGAAGTATAGACAATGATTACGTTCAGAAAGTTTAGAGACTAAAATATGTAGTAGTGGTATATAAGGTATAGACCAATATTACCAATACTTATGGCATCTAATAAAAAAGATCAAGCTAACCCCATAAAAGATATTGCCGTAGGGTAATAAAATGTTAGAGACGTCAACATACTACGTCCAGCTTTTTTGTTAGGTGATAGTGATCAGTTCCTTCCTTGCTGCCTTTGCATTCCTAACACAAAAGAAGAGCCAGCTACCCATTTACAACATGGTTACCTGGTGCGTAACGCTGTCAGGTTTCGATCTCGGAATCCCGCAGCTGTACCGCGAGAGGAAAGAGATTTAACCACTCAGCCAATTGGACACTACTTTGACATCAGAAGTAATGAACAATGATATCCTGGCGGAGACCAGAGAACAGTGTCAGGAATATAACTCTTGAGAGTGAAGATATACTTGACAGTTTATTAGTCAATGCTATGATTAAAACATTCTCTAAACGTTCTTGTGTGAGTGAAGTACATTTTATTCTAGACCTCACAGAGTTCAAGGTCTCTGCTGATACAACAACAAGGCTACTTTTACCTGCGCCTCATAACAGACAACTAAAGCGAATCTACTGAAAACTCTAACAATCTCATAATCTACTACAAATTGTTAGAAAACATAATGTGGTAAAAGTACAATAAATACTTGACATCGGGATGGGGTGATAAATGTAACACATTCTCTGTGTTCAGTCTCCAGCAGGTGAGTATAGCAGATGAAGGGAAAAAAAAGGTACAACTCTAGATACCAATAAATGTGGGTTTTTTTTTTCTTTACACGTACACTGTGTAAATAAAACTGAGGAATCATGTGTTACAATTATGAATTCACTGATTATTGTTTTAATACAGAATATGTTATGTGGAGGCAAATCATGGATTATAAAACAGGGGATTAATGGGAACCCAAGCTATGTGGTTTTACAGAGCAGTGTTACAAATCAGATGGACATTTAAGGGAATAAAGGATGATTTTTTTTGAGGAATCATGTGTTACAATTATGAATTCACTGATTATTGTTTTAATACAGAATATGTTATGTGGAGGCAAATCATGGATTATAAAACAGGGGATTAATGGGAACCCAAGCTATGTGGTTTTACAGAGCAGTGTTACAAATCAGATGGACATTTAAGGGAATAAAGGATGATTTTTTTTTTTTTTTTCGTACGCCCGCTAATACTCGAGGCGAAATCTCAGGTTATTATTTTATGTCTAACCTGACATTGATTTTACGTGAGTATCCCTTTTTCTTGTACAGAGATAAAGGATGATATCCCGGTAGAAGGCAGCGTTTAGGATCAGCGAAAAGAAGACATGATACGTTCCTCTTCTACCTCGAGGTGTAGAGGTTTACCAGGGAGAACGCCATACTATCTTATTGGCTCTCTTTCTCTTGGTCTTTGTGCAGTCTAGTCCTCGTTCTTTCAGAGATTGTTTAATGTTGTTCTCCTAACGAACTTTACATCGTCCTGGAGGTTGACATCTCTGGCTCTTAGTTTCCCACACTTGTTATGGTAGTCGGTCTAACTCTATTCTGCATTCATGGGCAAACCATCGTAATTGGGACTATTCCACTTGGGTCTGCAGGGGCTCGGTTTTGAGGCACTTATATATCTTAACCATGTTTACCATGTCTCTTCTTGTTACTTCAGATACCTTACTCAGATATCTCATTGGAGCTGGCTGTTGTGAGCTGCATTCATAATACATGACTCGCACCCATATCTCAAGACTGGAACACAGGAAGAGCGGTATATAACCATTTTCGCGTTCTTCCCAATTTCGCTTTTGCTGCGGAATTCTCAATTTATGCCCTGAAAAAGTCTCCCAGCTACCGCTCTTTGGGTAGCGAACTCTTCTTTGATGCCTCATTTCCTGTCTATGGCAGCTGTAAGGTATTTAAAGTGGATGACCTTCTCTAAGATCTGTTCATCTCTTAAAGTAGTAACAAAGCTTTGTCATCAGAAAGGAATAACCGGAACCAGGAGAAAAAGTAGACAAATAAACAACAAACTAATATTCAGTTCTTCTTCTTCTTCTTCTTCCTCCTTCGTCCCGAAAAGGACGTTGGTTGCGTTGTGTCTGTTTACAGCGGAGCTGCGATATCTGCGCGTTTCGGCCGGCACATCCGACCTTAGCACGGCATGTTTTGGGACCGAGTTAGTTTGCCTTCCCTCTTCAATTCATGCCATATAGATACAAGTATGCTCCCAAACAGCACAACAAAATGAACTATTAACCAGTAAAAGCCCCATTGTAAGGAATAATACAGTAAAGAACGTATTCTTAAAAAAAAAGTCTTGACTTAAACCAACCCTTCCATGTACATAGTAAATGGTTGAAAGAGGCGTGCTACTCAAAAGAAAGTAGTAAATTTCAAAACTTAAACAAACAGGAAGTGTACTGTCAGAAGAATCTAATGCTTTGTTTCTATCCGGAAAATCACGATGGTTTTTGTATTTCCGCCTCCTGTGTCTCCGCATTCCTGTTGTCTTATGTAGAAAATGAACCATCTCCCCCTTGGTTGCAGCTGTAAAATCCACAATTCTGCCAGCCAAAGGCAATTGTGTAAGTATGTTTCCCAGGAAAGATATATACATATATATACATATATATATATATATATATATATATATATATATATATATATATATATATATATATATATCTTTCCTACAACTACACATACACACGACACTGAAGCTAAGTAACTGTACTGTTGATTAACGTTATATATATATATATATATATATATATATATATATATATATATATATATATATATATATATATATATATATATATATATATATATATGTTTTTGTTGATTAGCAATTTAACACCACTTGGACCACAGCTCAGTTAGGTCAAGGACAAAGGCATTTGGGTCGGTTTCATATTCATTGCACACGGACAATTCTATCAGTGCACAGATCTCCTTCGTTAGATCACACAAGGAGGATCTCAGCACAGTACACCAACTTTATTTTTATTGTCATATTATTGCTGCTAAGGGTATGTGTATGATTCTCCATCTTTGTCGCGAGAGGTTCAGATCACCACTATCAACAGACCACACACACACTTAATTAATACAAGGCTAATTAATTACAAGACCACTGTCAGCGTATCCAGTCACCAAAATTGTGTTTAGTACTCAATAGTGCTTCACTGCGCTTTATTTAGCTTAAGTTTATTCTAACTTTTATTTTATTTTTAATTTTTACTTCTTCTGCTAACTCAGAGGATGTAAGTAACGACAAAAGACTGAATGTCTCAAGGAAAAGACCCCAGGGTAGTACATGAAATCCCGGACTGAGACAACAGATGTCGCGAGAGGTGCAGATGTTATTGGAAATAAGGAGATATCCTGGACATAAAGGTGTATCAGATGATACCAGGTTAGTGCCAGATAAGAGTCTGGTCTTATCAGTAATACCCCCTTCTCTGAAGAGAGTAAGGGTGTATAGACACAAAGGTAGGGTCAAGCTATGTAAGTTCCCAGAGAAGATGGTGATGTGGTACTCTGAGTCCCTAACTGCTACCTCTCCTGATCCGCCTCTGTGATTAAGGTATTTATTATTGTTTCTGACTCTGCTAGTGGAATTAATTAATTTAAAATTTACCAACATTGAATAATTTAATTAAATCTGGTGGTAAATATTTACAATTTATTTATACATGTACTCTTTTCTGTTTGAAAAGTTTTTTTAAAATCAAATATTTTACAAAAGTAAATAAATAAGAACAGTTCAACAAATGTCTTTCACTTGTGTTAAGATGTCTATCATTTGTAGACCATCTATCTTGCTTGATCTTTCACTGAAGAATTAATAGTGTTATTATTACAAGTTTATTGAAGCTCTATACTGTTCTGTTCATCACGAACTGGATGCGTTAATTTTTGGTGAACAGGCATACGCTACACAGTTGACTTGAGAGAAACTTAACTGAGTCACTGCAGATGGCTCCCTCTGATGCTGAAGAGAATCTTCAGATGAAAACTTTCCAACTGTTACACACGATATGGCTGACGTTCTACCATAGACTGACACTGCATTCTTTGCAACTTCAGTAAGAGATGCCTCTTTTTATTTGTTTCAGGCTTTAGGTTAAAGGATTAAACCTGAAACGAAGTCAAACGCAATCTCTGTATTTGGCTATCAATATCCGTCTATGACACAGATGGGGACGATAGACAGTTTCAAACTAGCGTGCTAGCAGATGCACAAGGTATAGTATAGTAGCAACAATCATTTTAGTTCAGTGTGATCATAACTTTCTTCAACCTTCTTAATTATCATTCGTTTCCCATGATTCGCATCAATGCAATAATTTGGTTGCAAATAAAACTAATAAGTAATAGGTCAAATTATACAGTACTACAATCCCTTTCATCCTTCCTTATGTTCCTGGTAGGTGTCTCATTCCATTCAAGAAATACTTCTTCAAATACTTTATCAAACTTACAGTCGTACTTTAGCCATCATTCTCAATATTTTAAATATTTCCGAAGGCGGGCTTTGCCTCTAGAATTACACATGAGCCTGTAAGTGTCACCAGTACACACTGTCCATTCCTAACACATCTATACACGTCTTATCGCACAGAAGGATTAATCAATAGAATTAGACTATATATATATATATATATATATATATATATATATATATATATATATATATATAGATTCGTTCTTACCCTCAGGCACACACAGACAAGCCCTTAATGGTTGATTAAGATCTGCTAAAAGGTACAGAAGGCAAACACTTGCATTAACATATGAGTAGTAGGGAATGAGGTAAACGGTTAGTATTCTGCAGGCGCGCTGCAGGCGCGTGACTTTTTATATAAGGAAAAAAATGGCGTCGCGCTGCAGGCGCAAGATGGCGGAATGACTTTTTATATAAGGAAAATGTGCAGGCGAAAGATGGCGGACTTGAGATAACAAGAAGAGGGGTATAGGAAGATGTTTTAAATAACAAGAAGAGGAGGGGCAAGATGGCGGACTTGAGGTAACAAGAAGAGGGTAATAGTTAGACGATATTTATATATACATTTAGACATACATATTTTACAACATTTAGACAAACAGTTAGACGATATATTTATTGACATATACGTTTAGACATACACATTTTACAACATTTAGACGAACAGTTAGACGATATAGATAACAAAAAGCGGTTTAGTTAATATAGTTTTTATTTTTTTTTAAATACTAAAGGGCAACTCTCAGCCTCTTGGTAGGTTTCTTCTTCTTCTGTGGTGGATTAGGGACATCGGGTAGGTCTGTGGTAGGAAACGAACTAGGTTCTAGTGATATCGGGCATTTAGAGTTCATGATTTCGTCAAACAGGTTAGTGGAAGTAGGCTTCTTCGGGGGTAGGACATCGGTCATGTCTGTGGTAGGAAACCAACTCGGTTCTATTGGTTGGTAACAACTGGAATTGATGTACTGATCAAACGTGGTACCCGTAGCTGGATAGGTATCTGTGCTTGGTGGCTGTAATCGGTCAAATTCGGCGAGGATTTCGCTCTGTAACGTTAAGAAATGTTCAAACTCAGGGCGAGTTAACGTAATGCCGTGTTTGGTAGGAAATTTGAGGTAGGATTCACCAAAATATCTTCGCACGTGCAGTAAAGGTTGGCCTCGGTAAACACTTACAGACGCAGCCTTCAGACCACTAGCCAAAGGTTTAAGCATTTCATCACTTCTCTTGATGTAGACCCAGTTGGTGGGAGCAGTCATTTTCAACGAGATGTATCTAGTGTGTTAATAAAGTGTCTTCCAAGTGTTTATATCGTATAATCTGGGTTTTTTAAGCGTGCCCTAGCTAGGATTTGATTCGTCGAACATCGAGCGTGTGTTAGGTAGGACGTGATTCGTCGATGTATTGCGTGGGAACAATGACACATGGCCGTATTGTCGTGAGGGAAAAAATACACCTGTCTCTTGATTTCGTCTCTTGTTTATCAAAGTGGGGTTGAGTCTTGCTAGCCAGGGTCTGACTAAGCGCGTAATTAATCGATTGTTGGCGTGTTGTCTAGCCGAAAATGGTAGTAGGACCCGCTGTATAGTACAACCTCGTGTTTTGATCAAGATGAAATAAATGGCGTAGAGCCCACAACCGTTGGTGACTACATCTTGTAAATGTATGGCGTTGTAGTTAACAGGTCGAGTAGAGTTTCTGGCTATAAAATTAACCAGGTCCGAGTGTGTAGGTGGTAGGCCAAAAGAATCAAAATATTCAAAAGTACCAAGTCCTTTATAATATAGAGCGACCCAGTGGTCACCCGGGCGATAGCTAGGGTCAGTGTTGATGACGAAAGCAGCCGTCTTGGTCGGATCGATGCGTAGAGGTAATTGGTCACGAGCTAACACTTTAACGAGCCAAGTTCGTTTAACAAATATGTCTGACAGGAGGATGGTGCGTATCTCGTCTGTATTCATTGTCTAAGTTGTGTAGTCTGTCAAAACTTGGCGCGATTTCGAGATCTCCAAGATCGAGTCTTGCTCGGCGTAGACGAGAACCTGTAATGGTTCGGATGTGACCTCGGCGAATTTAAGTTCTACTGAGACTGGGCCCGACTTGGCCATCTCAAACTGGTCACCGTCTAGTAGACTGGGGGTGAGGTCAAAGGCGTATAAGGCGTAACCGTGTTTAAAATGTCTATACTCGAGGTCGTTGCCGGCGTCTTTACCAACCAGTCCCATAGCTAGATTCGTCGCGAAGAAGGCTCTCACGTACTGGTTGTGTTCATAATCCATGGACAAAGGCTTGCCACTGACGGTTCTGCCGTCCGCGCTGACATTCAAATATATCAGACCAAAGGTAGCGAAATTGAACGGATTAGCCGTGTACGACCCGTTAAAAGCGGACGAAGTGACTAGTCCAATCACGATCCGTGTAGGTGTTTGACTGAGAAACAGATTATCCTGCATGTGCGATAGCATACCTCTAGGGATAGAGAAAGTTTTTAGCACAACTCGTTTCAAGGGGTACTTGGCATTACCTCGCACCAAGGCTTTCTCGTGGGCTAGCGAGACGGCAGGATTTAATTTAGCTTTCCGGACAACCAAGGCCGCATAAGTTATAATAGATTTATAACCAGCGGTGGGGTCGTGTCCCAGCACGTTGAAGGCATCTTTAGACAGGGTGAGTTTTACTTTAACTGTCACACCATTTAACAGGTAACGATCTTGAGCAAAGATATCTGAATGTAAACGACCCATCATATCAATCTCCTGAGAACCAGCCGCTATATGTCGACGCAGTCTTAACCCGTTGTTATTGTCACCAATTGTGTCCGTAATAAAATTTGGCGTGTCTTTGTAAAACAGAGCCGATGTCAGATGGCCTCGTTTGGGTTCCTCCCCGTAATTCAACGTGGCTTCGATGTAAGCTCTATAAGGGTAGGTGTTCTCGCTGGGTGTAATCAGCGTATCGTTCAGTGAAACGTCGACTTGGGAGAATAAACTGTGCAGGTAATAGTTGATCGGGGCCACCTCTGCGTCAGCGGGTAATGCGCCGCCATTAGCTAACGTAACTTTGGCGCGCACGTGCAGAAAAGAATTGAACAAATCTAGATATTCTTCACCGTTTCCCGAAATTACAAATTCCACCGGGGCTCCGGGGGCTAAGGCGGCCAACGGATGTATCTCCACAAATTGTCCCTCTTCCACGGCTGTCCGCGTTGGTGGTACGCTAAACAAATCTAGAACACTGTGAAGACACTCGCACGAGTTGGGGTGAATAAGCGCCATCATTCAAATATATCAGAGTACCTTCGCTTCTTCTGGTGAGAATGAGAAGGTCGAGCTCGGTTACTGCGTTTTATGCGTTTCGGCTCGCCAGGTGGGGCAGCTCTCGTTTTTCTTTTTCTTCTAAGCCCGCTACCCGATTGGTTAGTGGTGAGGTGTTCAACCGCTCCCTGTAAAAACCTTGACCCGACTCCTTGGCTCGTTCGCGAAATGCCTCGCCAACAT
The DNA here is from genome assembly GCA_024509875.1 of Oreohelix idahoensis. NCBI lineage: Eukaryota > Metazoa > Mollusca > Gastropoda > Stylommatophora > Oreohelicidae > Oreohelix > Oreohelix idahoensis. Next base: position 12,688 of record JAMPIV010009218.1, read on the forward strand.
TTCTTCCTGCTAACGCATCGCTCGCGACCTGTAGACCGGTCCCAAGCCCTTCTCTGAGTAAAGCTTTGACTCCAGTTTTTAACCACGGGAGAACCATACGACCGAGTCCGCCGAAAAAACTACCCAAACCATGTCCTCTTTGACTTCTGCCTCCGATAAACACTGGCAGCCCGTGGCCAGCTTGGTTGCAGTAAAACTCCTCATACATCTTGGGGTTTCGTCGGATGGGTACGTGTCTCACCATTATGTTCCTAGTCAAAATCAAACCGTCTGTGAGTTCGGAAGTGTAGTGTCAACACCGAAGCTCCGCTAGTGAATGGGATAGTCTTACCCTGATCGTTAGTTAAAAGGATTTCCACCGCGTCAAACGAAAAACGGCTCAGGGGTACGTAGTGGGGTTTGTCGTAAATCCTGAAAACAGAAGCATTAGTTCTATCCAAAATAGGAACAATCCGTAACAAAGGGACAGAGGCATCTCCAACCGGTCTCGCCGCTACGAGATCGCAGTACACGTATACATTTTTCATGTCGCTATCCATTTGTACTTCAGTCTCGCCTCGTAGTATTGGGTCAATGTCTGTGGCGAGCGACGCAGGAAAACCTAACATGTGTTTCAACGTCTCGCTAATTCTAACTTCAACCTCCGGATCATACAGATTCAAGGTGGCCTTATTATTGTTAAAATGGAATCTAACTCGGGCTTTTTCATCCACATCCGTGGCTAAAAGCAAACGATTCAACTCGTCGATCAGCGTGTCGGGTGACGTGTATAGACCAGCAGGTAACGTTAGTAGTATAGACTCATCGTCTTTGTTGGGAAAGTAATGTAGCCATACATCATCCTCTAGCACGTTAAAATAACTTTTGGGAAATTGAATCTCAACCAATCCAACCTCGTAACGTGAAGTCAAGTCTATAGTCTGTGGCAATTTGACGAAAAAGTGACAGGCGTTATTGTTTGGGTATATTTTCATCGAGGCATTGCTGGGTAAAGTCACGAAAAAACTCATCCTATCTTAGGGTTAGGTAACATGTAACCCAGACAACTGCTCATTAAAGCGATCCAAAACTTGCCGTCTGGTCCATCTGCGTTGCTCCGACTCAGATTGAATAATGAGACACCGATGACGACATATATAACAATCATCTGACAGATGAAAACGATCTCTAGTCGCGGAACTAGTTTCCCAAAAAAAGGCCAGAACGAGGTTCTCGTAGCCTTGGGAGGGGGTGGCCTCAAAACTGGGGTGCTCACGTCTTCTTCAATATCCATCAGTCTCGATATCTCGCTAGCTGTTTGGACGAAATCCAGCTGTTGAATGACGAGTTATAACCGAACCATTTGACTAAATATTCTTTTACACCCCTGACACCGCGGCGTTTCTCCAAAATGGACTCGATTCGATAAACTATCTTGTCGCCGACTCGCTGCAGCTCTTCTTGGTAAAAAGAACCCTTCAATTCCTCACCCGAATCATCTTTAAGGACGTACGTAACCGGTCTTGTTTGGTTTTGTCGGCTGATCGTAAACAACTCTTCTGTCTACGCCGGCGTATAACCCTTTTTAAAAGTTTGTCTGGCTTGGGCGATCCTCACGCGATCACCAGCTTTAAAATAGACTTTTCTACCGACGACGTCAGGGGTCGAATACAAAGTACGCCACACTTCTTCTTGATTGCTCGGGGTAACTTCCACCGGTGCCATCTTAATACTCCGATGATACGAATTGTTGTAGTTGTGGACCAGTTGTTGTATCACGTCGACGTAGCGAAGACTGTTGGTTTTGGTAAAGTAACGCCACGTTTTTTCTTTGAGGGTTCGATTAAACCGTTCGACGATAGCTGCTTTGGTGTCTTCATTTTCCGTAGTGAAGAAATGGACTTTCTCGTTTTTAAGAAACTTTAAGAATGTTTTGTTGACAAACTCACTGCCTTTGTCTGTTTGAAAATTTATCGGTTTGCGACTGTTAAAAATTGTCTTTACCGCTGTTACTAAAGCTGGCCCAGTCTTGTTTTTCAACGGAACAGCCCAAGCGAATTTACTAAACACGTCAATACACGTTACTAGATACGAATACCCATCGTTGAATCTTTTTTAAACCACGCAAGTCAATTAAATCAGCCTGGAACTGTTGATCGATACCACCCGCAATGGTCGTACGTCGTTTAAATTTTCTGCGCACCGGCTTGTGTAGGGTGTAGCTGTCCTGATGGCCTAACCACTCTTCAATTTTTTAACGACTAAGTTTGGTGCTACGTAGTAAGGGGGCGATTCCACCATAAGCTCCAGGTCGTTTTGGATCGTAGTAATGTTGTTTTAAAATCACTTCTTTGGCCATGGTTCCCACTTTGGCGTCTTTTTCCTTCTTCTGAGAGAATACGACGATGATTCTCGCAATTTACTGGTCATCACCTTTTTTCGATTAGTGGGTGTGACGGGTGGTGACTGAGGCGTTCTGTCCACGATCTCCTCTTTAAGTACAGTGGGTTGTTCGTTGGTTCGTGTTGGTGGTTTAATATCTACGAGACCTAGAGGTACGTGTCTGTACTATTCTAGTCGAATTAAATAACGCTGTAATGTTTGTTGATAAAGTCTAACCTTGTCACCGATTGGTAGATCTTGTCGATCCAAGACTAGTTGCATTTGAGTATCCAATTCTCCCAAGTTATCTCTTAGAGCATCGGGTGGTCTATAAGGTTTTTCTAACAAACGAGGATCCATCAAAATCATTTTTTAGCCATCTAAAAGAGCCCTTTTAGTACAGATAGTATTGGTCCAAGCGGAGCAGATAAGAAACCTCCAGATTGTAAAAATTGTTTTCGTCTTTTGAGCGATAATTTCTTCTTGGTAAGCGCTCGCAGGATGTTTTTGTAACGACGCATACGTCTCTTCTGAGGAGGTGTCAGTGTAACGTTACCTTTTAATACGTTGTGACAACATTCACAGAGTGTTCCTACCAACTCGGGTGATGCTGTTTTCATAACAGCCTTGATGACTGGTGGTTTGGCTGTACGTAGACATTTTAACATATCAGCATGTTTTTTTATTTTTTCTCCCATGTTACTTGGGTACGTAAACAATTTGTTGCTCCACTGGGAATATCCGCGAACGAAGCCTTAAATTATCTGGTGTGTCTTGACGGAGATCGATTAGCAAATACCCGTGTGCAACCGATGTTGCGTCCTTAAAACTATCCTAAAACATAGGCAGTCCGACCTGGATACATCTGTTTGGCTAGATTAACAATCTACGATCCATCGCGTGGATTTTTGAAAAGCACTATGTAATGAGAATTCAAACTAATGGTTCTGTGTTCTTTGTTCTTGCCCAATAAATTTTGCACCAGATAAAATAATAATAATAATAATAATAAATTCTTTAAGCGCCAAACACGGCGCATAAGGCAGAAACCAGTGCTCTCCAGGTTGTTCGTTGTGACGCCACTCCTCTTAGCTCTTGCACATTATTTAGGCCCAACGTTCTTCCTTCTCTTATTATTGTTCTTCTGAGTGTTTCTTTTGGTCTTCCTTTTTTCCGCTTACCCTCAGGAACCCAAGTGAGCGCCTGTAGTGGTATTCTGTTGTTTTGCATTCGTAGGACATGACCGATATATGACCATCGTCTTTTCCTTATATAGTCGGAGACATATTTCTGCCTAGAGTCTTCTCTTATTTGTCGATTAGTCTTGAATTCTTTCCAACTGATGCTCATGAGTTTTCTAAGACATTTGTTCTCGAATGTATTCAGCTTGTTCTCCAATGATTTTGTTATTTTCCAACTCTCACAGCCGTATGTTAACACTGAGATAACATTTGAATTAAACAGACGAAGCTTGGTATGTATATTCAATGATCGTAATTTCCAAATGTTAGATAATCTATTGAAGGCGCTAGCTGCCAAAGCAATTCTAGTATGGATTTCTCTTGTTGTGTCACCATCCTGAGTCATTTTACGCTTATATTTTTATGATGAGACTTTTTTGTAAATAAACTAGTTACACGTTCGTCTGTTTCGTTCATGAGATCATCGATAATTACCAACCGTCTCTTATCACCTGTCCACTGCTCAATATCGGGCAGTCCTTCAATAAACTGAACGCCAGTCATTGAATTGTATATAGGCTGCCACTCGGAGTAACAATATAAAATCTCATCGGGTACGACTGTGACCATATCTTTGATATGTGTTAGGAAACGCTGGACAAAAACAGTCTTTCCACTAGAACTAGGGCCTGAAATTAAACAGGTAAAAAGATGTGCGAATCTCGGATCCATATTTAATAATGATAACTTTCACTTACAACCAGTTATTTTATATCAAAAACCCTACACATTGCGAGACCAAAAAAATTGTGACAATCACTGTTCAAGAATTTGAGAATCACTGGTCAAGAATTTGAGAATCACTGTGCAAACATTGTGAGAACAAAAATCTCTGATACCAACCAATACAAGAACCCCAGACACCGACATGTATTGATAATTAAAAAAAACGTAAGAATCACTGATCAAGAATGTGAGAATCACTGGAATTTAAAACATACACTTTTAAACAAATTCGTGTGTTAAAAGTTAGCATAAATATCTCTGGGGGATTTGTTTTTTTATATATCATCTTTAAAAGGATGGATGTCTTCATCTGTAGCATTTTTACATTTAATATATATATATGTTCTTATCTAAAGAATATGTGTCTCTCTCTCTCTATCTCTGTCTCTCTCTCTCTTTCTCTCTCTGTCTTTCTCTCTCTCTCTCTATCTCTCTCTATCTCTCTCTGTCTCTCTCTGTCTCTGTCTCTCTCTCTGTCTCTGTCTCTCTCTCTCTGTCTCTCTGTCTCTCTGTCTCTCTGTCTCTCTGTCTCTCTGTGTCTCTCTCTGTCTCTCTCTGTCTCTCTGTCTCTCTCTGTCTCTCTCTGTCTCTCTCTGTCTCTCTCTGTCTCTCTCTGTCTCTCTCTGTCTCTCTCTGTCTCTGTCTCTGTCTCTCTCTGTCTCTCTCTGTCTCTCTGTCTCTCTGTCTCTCTGTCTCTCTGTCTCTGTCTCTGTCTCTGTCTCTGTCTCTGTCTCTGTCTCTGTCTCTGTCTCTCTCTCTCTCTCTCTCTCTCTCTCTCTCTGTTTCTCTCTCTCTGTTTCTCTCTCTCTCTCTTTCTACCTCTCTCTGTCTTTCTTTGTCTCTCTCTCTGTCTTTCTTTCTCTCTCTTGGTCTCTCTCTCTGTCTCTCTCTCTCTATCTCTCTCTGTCTCTCTCTTTCTCTCTCTCTCTCTTTGTTTGTACATTTCTTTTTAGTTATCATATACTTTAAAGCTTGTTTTTTTAAAGACATGATTTGTATCTTGTTCTGGATATATTATTATATTCAACACCCGTATTTTGAAATAATATATATTTTTATATACAGAGGGACATATTCTAGTGTTTTGAAAACATTTGATAAAATGGTCGCAAAAAATGTTCGTAACATTCTGTCTTTCTCGGCAACAAGACATCTGCGCTAAACAAATAAATGATAACTGGATTTATGTTGGGACGTGTCACAAATAAAGTTTGCTAATGTAGAAACTCCACGGGGTAATTCAAGTTATAAACAGCTGTGTCTGTGTAAACGAGTTTTCGATATTCATCAATGATTGTCCGTGTCCAAACGAAAGACGAATTAACAGATGTATTGTTTGTTTAGGTATCTTATTACAATCCGATAAACTCTTTTTTCATAACAGGTGTTATTTTCACTTGTTCTGAGTAAACATTGGTGAGTTATTTCTTAACGGGACGTGATAATTTACAGACAGCTGTTTGCGAGCAATAACAGGTGGATAAACACATATGTCCCGTAATTAAACAGCGAACGTACCACGGACGTTCGAACCGAATCACCCCGAAAACCTGGCGCGGATGAATACACAAGCAAATCTTTCTGTATTCACACTAGTGTTTGTCTCAAAATCTTTTGATATAAGGAAGAAATGATTTAGATATCTCATTCTGTAACCAGCCACCGCTCAGATCGGATCAGTCTTTTTGAAAAAAAAAATCAGACGCTGAGACCAAGAAATTCCGAAAACAAGACAACTAAAAGTAAGTTATTCTGTTTCATTCGTATGTTTTGTTAGGAAGTTAAAATAATTATTTCTGTTTAATAACATTATAAAAAGTTTTTTAGTTGTTTTTATTATTCGTGTGTTGTATTAAATATTTAAACAAACAAAAAAAGAGATGTCTGTGTATTCTATTTTTCGCTAGCCAGTGTTGCAAAAATCTGTTTCAGATTAGTCTAACTGTTAATATTTGTTAACTCTGAGACTAAATTGTTATCTGTTAAGATGTTAACTCAGCTTAATAACTGTGTGTTTTATGTTAACTCAGATACTAAATTGTTATCTGTTAAGATGTTAACTCAGATACTAAATTGTTATCTGTTAAATCCGGACATAACATTTTTTAAAAAATAAGACTTAACCGATTATGTACTAGGAAAAAAGACTAACGCTTATCCTTGTTGCTAGACAAGTGAGATTACTCAGCCTGGATTTCAACTGATGGTACATTTCTACAAATTAAACTCGAGCGTGAGGAATATTTCTTTCACATAATAAAGAAAATTAAAGAGAACATACCATATTTTTTAACAGTACTACACATGTAAAAATATAGAGATAATACACTCAATATATCACATTTGAAACTACCAAAACATTCTTAAAGTTTCTTAAACGACAGATCATTTCGTTGGGTCACAGGCTGGGTTTTTTTAATCGATATCTTTCTGACAGCGCGCGGGCAGGCCTTTGTGATATGTTAAACAAAATTATTTCCTTTCATAACAGCCTAAAAATAAGACTGTGTTTATTCTTTCTCTCTCTTGCTCTCTCTCTCTCTCTCTTGCTCTCTGTCTTTCTCGCTCTCTCGCTCTCTCTCTTTCTTTCTTTCTCTGTCTTTCTATTTCTTTCTTTCTTTCTTTTTCTTTCTTTCTTTTTCTTTCTTTCTTTCTTTCTTTCTTTCTTTCTTTCTTTCTTTCTTTCTTTCTTTCTTTCTTTCTTTCTTTCTTGCTTTCTTTCTCTATCTTTCTTTCTCTCTCTCTCTCTATTTAACTGATTGTTACATATATGTATTTTATTCTCTTTCTCATTGTCTCTCTCTCTCTCTCTCTCTCTCTCTCTTTCTTTGTGTTTAATTTTATGTGTAAGTAACGTTTTTTCGTTCCTACTTCACAGAAATGTCAGCAATCCAAAATGTTTGTGGCCAATGCAGCAAATCTTTTACGAGGAATCGTGATCTAACGAGACATATGCGGACAGTCCACGCTGAACCGACACATCCCTGTCGTGTGTGTCCTCAAATATTTACCAGGCCTGAGGTACTGCAAAAACACATTGAATTGAGCCATGGACCCGGTGCACCGAGATCCTCCACAGTGGAAGCCACTGCACCATGGGCCGCTATAGACTCCCCACTGGGAACCACCACTGCACCGGGGGCCGCTATAAACAAGCCAGTTGGGACCACCACTGCACCGGCGGGCGCTATAGACAACTCAGTGGGGACCACCACTGCAACGGCGGGCGCTATAAACCCCTCAGTGGGGATCACCACTGCAGCTGAGCACAGTCTCACGTGTCGCCGCTGTGGTAAAACATTTACCCGCCTTGACAATTTAGGACAGCACATAAAAACAGTGCACGCAATGCCTCGTTTTAGTTGTGACATTTGTGGGAAAGACTTTACCCGACGCAGCATTTACGGGTCCATATAAAACAAATACACCCCACCCCTAACCACCAACACCAGACTGTCCCCACACCAAAATCAGGTGCCCCACCAGGTGCCGAATCGTCAACCCACCAACCAGCATCATCGGCGCACCCACAAACATTACCTGCAGGGACCACCACAGACTTATCATCAGCATCAACATCGAGATCTGGGCACCAACAGACATCAACATCATCTGCTGCAGCAGGCACCACACCATCGACGAGAACAGCAACATCTACGACACTACCATCAGCGACCTCTTCATCAAGCCCCATCCCATCCCACCCACCAAAAACAGGCCAGACCAAGAAACGTCCCATGAACAGTACCCACCAGTCCCATATTAAAAAACTCCGTCTCCCTACTGAAGAAGACTCGTTAGATGACCTACAGGATGACATACGACAAGTCTACATTGACAACTGGGACGCGATAAAAACACACTCCAACAAACATAAATTCCTATCCACATTCACTTTTTTCCACAGACGAACACAAAATATGGACTGGGACCGTCTCTTGCTCCCTGTCTTCACACAACAGACAAAAAGATTCAAAATAAACTACAGTTTTCACATCGTTTTGAGACATAGAGAAACAAACGAATTAAGATTCTTTCACGCTTCCCATAATAACACAGTCGTCTTAGATCAGCCACACTTAGTCAACAACATTACAGATTTCAAAGCTTTTCTCTCACAATTACACGATAGCGATATTGTCACACAAGCACAATTAAACAGACCAAACACAAAATACTTTGTCGAAGCCATTCCAGCGACTTCTTTCTATATATATCATATCCAAGACTTTGCCATTGGCTGCTGCATACAAGACATTCCCTCTTTCATCATGGACAATCACCACATCCATACACTACAACACGACTCAAACTCCAAACCATACAGTGATAACTTTTGTTTTTTTTAGATGTCTAGCCGTTTTTAGGGGTGGTGCCGTTACAGATGTTAGAAAACTGACTCGCCGACTAGTCGAACAGTGGCAAACACAGCAGGGACTTAGGTCCCTCATCGATTTCCCCGGGGTTAGTTTAATCGATATGCCCCAATTAGAAAAATGTTTTAACGTAAATATTGACATTTTCGAATTTGACGATGAGGAAAACCTGACCCCCAAACTTAGAGGTAGTGACACTTTTCCAGATACGCTGCGTCTGTTAATGTTTAAGAACCACTTTATGTACATTGTAGATATCGATAGGGCCAGTAACTCTTTTTCGTGTCCCGAGTGCGGTAAGTTGTGGAAGATTTATTGGGATATGGAGCGCCATGAAAAGCGCTGTACCGGCTCTAAGCGAAGAGAAACATTTAGAGGTGGTGTGTATAATCCCCCAGAGACCGTTTGGGAATTAATCGAGGAGGAGGGCATAGACGTAGACACAAAATTCGTCTTCCCTTATAGAGCCACATTTGACTATGAGTGTTTTTTTAGAACACTCTAGAGTCAAGTTGTAAAGCCACTACCTATACAGCCAAACACGTCCCCCTGTCTTGCTCGGTGGCTTCTAACGTCCCCGGTTTTGAGGAACCCGTGTGTTTTATCACAACGGGTGACCCGCAAGACTTGGTCAATAGGATGGCTGACCATCTGCTCAAAATTGCCGCGGCCTCTTATGAGATTCTGCTAGCGTATTTTGACGATGTATACACACAACTCGCTGTTTTAGAGACGATCGGTAATTCCGTGGAGCTCCTTGGTAGATTAGAGGGTTATTTGGGGCAGCTACCCGTATTAGGTTTCAATTCGGGGAAGTACGACGTAAACGTAATAAAACCGTACCTCATTCAATATTTCCTGGGGGAAGACTTCAAATTTTTAGTCAAGCGAAACAATAATTTTATGTGTATTGCCACTAGCGACTTAAAGTTTTTAGATATAGTCAATTACCTAGCCCCCGGTTTTAGCTATAGCAAATATCTCGCGGCGTATAATGTTAAAGAAACCAAAGGGTTTTTCTGTTATGAATACATAACAGATTTAGCAAAGTTGGATGAGACAGCGTTACCACCCCACTCGGCGTTTTTTTCCAAACTTAAAAATACTAACATTTCCGCCGATGAGTACGCCGAATGCCAGAAGGTGTGGGCCGAGAACCACATGACCACGTTGCGCGATTTTCTGACGTGGTACAATAATAAAGACGTGGTCCCCTTCCTGGCAGCGTTAGACCGACAAGTTAGTTTTTACGCGCGCCTAGGTGTAGATATGTTTAAAGATGCGATCTCCGTGCCCGGTGTCACGTTAAAGTACCTCTTCAAAACCCTCCCATCCAACGTCATGTTTTCTTTATGCTCGAAGCAGGAGACAGATTTGAATAACATCTTGCGCCAAAATATAGTCGGGGGACCTTCAATTATTTTTCACAGGTTCCACGAGCAAGGCAAAACCCGCATTAGAGTTGGCAAACCTGTTCAAGCCATTAAAGGTTTTGACGCCAAAGCCCTTTATTTGTGGGCGATAATGCAGAAAATTTCCACTGACTTTCCCGTTAGACGGGACAGTGATGACGGTTTCAAGCACCACAAACTTCACAAATATACCGTGCAATGCCGCGACTATTTGGCTTGGGTCTCCCACCAAAAAAAGTGACCTTAAAAACCCAGTTTAACGGCCGTGAGAAGGCGTTGGGTGATATATGCGTTAGGGTAGACGGTTGGGACAGATACTCTCGTACCGCCTACCAGTTCCATGGGTGCCTATTCCACGGCCACCCTAACTGCCCACTAACCGTCGGTCGTGACGTTAACCCAGTCAACAACAAACCTTTGTCTGAGTTGTACGCAAAGACGGTGGAAACAAGTTCTTATTTACGGGACGCTTGCAACGTCAAATTGGTAGAAATGTGGGAATGCGAATGACAGGCATTGAAGAAAACCGACCCATCAGTCCGTCGTTTTCTGAACGCCACCTTCCCTACCCAGAAACCATCTTACACAAAATGTCGGTACCCCCTCACAAAAGAAAATATTCTCGCCTCGGTGTTAGACGGACCTTGTTTGGCCTAGTTGAGTGTGACATCCATGTCCCCGACTCTTTGAAAGACCATTTCTCGGAAATGACGCCCATTTTTAAGAATGTTGACGTCACGAGGGAAGATATTGGGCCTTTCATGCGGGAATACGCCGAGAAACATAAACTCCTGACTACCCCCAGACGGACATTGATCGGGAGTTATGTGGGCAAGAAAATTCTCTTGACGAGACCTCTGCTTCGCTGGTACTTAATCAAAGGTTTAGAAGTCACCTGTATATACCAGGTGATTGAATATACACCTGTGACGTGTTTCAAGCAGTTTGGGGACACTGTTTTGAACGCGCGTCGACAGGGTGATACTGATCATGCCTACGCCATTACCAGCGAGACCATGAAACTGCTAGGTAACGCGGCCTACGGCAAAACATTAACCAATAAGGCGAAGCACGTGGATGTTTCGTACACGATGGGAGAGGGTACCTCTGACCAAATAAACTCACCACGATTTAGGAAAATGACGTTAGTGACTGACGACCTTTTCGAAGTAGAAAAACTTAAACAGACTATATGTTGGGACCTGCCCGTCCAGATAGGATTTTTCGTGTACCAATACGCTAAATTACGCATGTTAGAATTTTACTACGACTGTTTAGATAAATTTGTAGATAGGTCAGACTTTCAGTTGTGCGAGACGGACACCGACAGTCTTTACTTGGCCCTTAGCTAGAATAACCTAGCGGACGTTGTTAAGCCCGCTTTGCGACGAGAATGTTATAGCTCCTACCACCAGTGGTTCCCCGCCGAGGTATGTCCCGACCACAGACCCGTTTTCGTCGCTACCGAGGGAAAAACGCGCGCCCTTTGTCAGAAATGCCGCGAACAAATATTATTCGACAAGCGGACACCGGGCCTTTTAAAATTAGAATACGAAGGCAGAGGGATGGTTTCCCTCTGTAGCAAGACATATCACTGTTTTGGCGACTATGACAAAAGGACTCAACAAACACCATAACAAAGTAGGCAAACACACTTTCTTAGACGTACTCAACACACAACAAGCACAGGGTTGGAAAAATATCGGATTCAGAGCACAAAAATCCTCCATCTACACATACAAACAACACAGCAACGCCCTTTCTTACTTTTACATAAAACGACAGGTGCATCCCGACAACGTCACCAGATCACCCCTCAACATTTAAACTGTCTGTACGCATACACAACACCTCTCTATTTCTTACGACGTGACGACAATGTGACGACTCCCCTTAAGGTCTGGCCTGTACCCCTGTGATATTTTTATTGTATAAAAAATCTGTGATAATGTAAATAATGTAACACCCCCCAATATGTATTATTGTAAATATCACTATGTGAAAATATCAATGTTTGATAATGTTAAAAAATACTGTCTTTCCTATATAATTATATACTCATTTGCTAAAAAATTACTGCATAATGTACATTTTGTAAAAATACTATATATGTACTCTTATATATTACCATATATGTTTTGCTATTACAAAAACGCTATTGAATATAAAATAAAAACTATATTAACTAAACCGCTTTTTGTTACCTATATCGTCTAACTGTTCGTCTAAATGTTTGTATAAATGTTGTAAAATATGTATGTCTAAATGTATATGCCAATAAATATATCGTCTAACTGTTTGTCTAAATGTTGTAAAATATGTATGTCTAAATGTATATATAAATATCGTCTAACTATTACCCTCTTCTTGTTACCTCAAGTCCGCCATCTTGCCCCTCCTCTTCTTGTTATCTAAAACATCTTCCTATTGCCCTCTTCTTGTTATCTCAAGTCCGCCATCTTGCGCCTGCACATTTTCCTTATATAAAAAGTCATTCCGCCATCTTGCGCCTGCAGCGCGACGCCATTTTTTTCCTTATATAAAAAGTCACTCTCTTGTGTTACTTGTAATCGTGGTTTAAAGCAAACAGGTGATTGGCCTGTTGTGCAGCTGGGAGACTTTTTCAGGCCATAAATCGAAGATTCCTCAGCAAGAGAGAGGTTGGTGGGAAAGCGAAGATGGCTGTGTGCCGCTCCACCTGTGTCCCAGTCTTGACATATGGATGCGAGTCATGGGCAATGACTACAACCCATAAAAGCCAGATCCAAACCTCAGAAATGAGGTATCTGAGGAATGTGGTTGAGGTAACAAGAAGAGACATGGTACGCAACCAGACGATACGTCAAGGCCTAAAATGCCACCCCCTACAGACCCAAGTAGAACAGTCCCAACTAAGATGGCTTGGCCATGTCTGCAGAATGGGAGAAGATCGGCTACCACGACAAGCATGGGAAACAAAGAGCCAAGGATCCAGACCCCGAGGACGACCCAGAGTACGCTGGGAGGACAACATTAGACAATCTTTGAAGGACCGAGGACTAGAATGGAACCAGGCCAGGAGGAAGACAGCCGATAGAATAGTCTGGCGCTCTCTCTTCCAAACCTCTACACCTTACGGTAGAAGGGGAACGACTAAGTAAGTAAGTAAAAAGTCATGCGCCTGCAGCGCGCCTGCAGCGCGCCTGCAGAATACTAACCGTTTACCTCATTCCCTACTACTCATATGCTGTTCTTTTCCCCGCTCTCTGTATATTCAAATAATAGTGACTGACCCGAGTTTGTTAGGCAAGTCTATATTTATAGTGTGACCTCGGACGTACGAGATGGAACTCCCGAGGACTGTATTCGCGATCAGAAAATATGGGTACCATTTTGGCCATCGTTCAATGTAGGAAAACTCTCATCTCATCTCATCTCAGCCCGTAACCCGTCATGGGTCGTAGGGGTGCCATGGTGGAAGCATCAGCAGACAGGGTCCTCCACTGCTCTCTATCCTCAGCAATGCGTACAAGTGTGGAAAAACCGTGTCCTGCCCATTCTTTGATGTTATCAGCCCAGGATTTTCTCTGCCTTCCTCTTCTCCGTTTACCTTCGACTGTTCCCTGAAGGATCGTTTTCGAAAGGGAGTCATGACGAGTTACATGCCCAAACCAGGCAAGCTTTCGACGTTTCACTGTTGACAAAAGTGGTTCTTGGTGGCCTGCATAGGTGTTTATCTTCTCTCTAACATAGACATTTGTTTTGTGCTCTTTATAGCAAATGCGCAAAATTCTTCTATAACATTTATGCTCGAAAGCCTGAATCCTTCGCTCCGTATCTGCAGTGAGTGTCCAGCTCTCACACCCATACAAGAGAATAGATAATACAAGTGATTTGTATAATTTGATCTTCACAGGAAAACTGATGTTACTTTTCCAGATCACATTCAACCATGTCATGGCAGCTGAGGCCATCTCAAGTCTTGTCTTGATTTCTTTAATTGATCTTCCATCACTGCATATAGTGGACCCGAGATATTTAAAGGTGTTAACTTCTTCTAACGTTTGCCCATTTAACGTAATGTTGGTCGGAACATGTTTCTTATGGCTATTCACCAATATCTTGCTTTTTTCTATATTAATTTCCATCCCATACGTTCTTGTTACTTTCTCCAGTCTAGAGGTAAGGTCTTGAAGTTCTGATTCTGATCCAGCTATCAGATCAATATCATCAGCAAAACGTAGGTTGCACAGAGGTCGGCCTCCAATCGATATGGTTGATTTATAATCGTAGAGAGCCTCTTGCATAATATGTTCTAGATAAATATTAAAGAGCACTGGGGACAGGATACATCCCTGCCGAACTCCTACAGTTGTTTTGAAAAATTCTCCAATGTCGTTGCTTGCAAAAACAGCACTGCTTGCGTCCTTGTATAGTGCTTCAATGATATCTATGATGTTGGTATCAAAATTGAATTTTTTCATTACTTGCCATAAGCCTTCATGCCAGACTCGATCGAAGGCTTTTGTGAAATCGATGAAGTTATGGTATAAATCGTGTTGATGTTGGAGATGTTTTTCGATAAGTAATCTAATATTGAAGATTTGTTCTGAGGTACTTCTTTTTGGTCTAAAGCCAGCCTGTTCCTCTGACAAGATTTCCTCTGATTTCTGTTTTATTCTGTTCAAAAGTATCCTTAACATCACCTTACTTGGATGACTAATAAGGCTAATGGTTCTGTAGTTCTTGCACATTTTTAGATTTCCTTTCTTTGGAAGCGGTATTACTAATGACTGCGTCCATTCTTTTGGCCATTTTTTTGTACTCCATATCTTCTGGCAAATTGTTGTCATGATTTTTACTATATCTGGTCCTCCATATTTCAAGAGCTCTGCTGGGATATTATCCACACCCGGTGACTTCCCTACTTTTTTAATTATCTCCATATTCCTGATGCAATTTTATTTCCCCAAGGCTTAAATTATACCTGGAATTAGGCTTTATACGAGTATTATGTAATAATATTTTAGTTTCCAAACTGCATTTTATGGTATGCATAGTTTAAAGTGTCATCTTTCGGTTAAAATAGGTCTCCAAATAAATGCCTCTAAAACTAAAGTTATGAACTTTTCTAACGAGATCTTTAATATCATCCTGAACGGGGAAAAACTACAGAAAGTTGAAAGTTTCAATTATTTAGGCAGTAAAATGACTCAGGATGGTGACACAACAAGAGAAATTCATACTAGAATTGCTTTGGCAGCTAGCGCCTTCAATAGATTATCTAACATTTGGAAATTACGATCATTGAATATACATACAAAGCTTCGTCTGTTTAATTCAAATGTTATCTCAGTTTTAACATACGGCTGTGAGAGTTGGAAAATAACAAAATCATTGGAGAACAAGCTGAATACATTCGAGAACAAATGTCTTAGAAAACTCATGAACATCAGTTGGAAAGAATTCAAGACTAATCGACAAACAAAAGAAGACTCTAGGCAGAAATATGTCTCCAACTATATAAGGAAAAGATGATGGTCATATATCGGTCATGTCCTACGAATACAAAACAACAGAATACCATTGCAGGCACTCAGTTGGGTTCCTGAGGGTAAGAGGAAAAAAGAAAGACCAAAAGAAACACTCAGAAGAACAATAATAAGAGAAGGAAGAACGTTGGGATTAAACAATGTGCAAGAGCTAAGAGGAGTGGCGTCACAACGTACAACCTGGAGAGCACTGGTTTCTGCCTTATGCGCCGTGTTTGGTGCTTAAAGAATTTATTATTATTATTATTATTATTGTTTAAACTGCTAAATTTAGAACAACCTTAGGCTTCGAATGCATTCAACCCAAGATTTCTCCCGTAATATACTAGTATTAGTAAAAGTATTATTACTAACGGGTAGAGTAACATTCCTAATATTGTGCTGGTACCCTCTTTCAAGTGGTACTTCTTCTAAAACGATGTAGTAAAATTCCGAAGATAATCAGGTTACACAGATTGGGCCTTGCCATCTTTACTTTCCCAGCGGTGGTAAACACAAGACCAAGAAAGCGTTTTCATTAGTTAGTGTATCATATCTTTCTACAATGTATGGCACGCTGTCTGGTCAGAATTATTTAGAATTCGTGATGTGAGACAGACGTCATTTCACAACAGTCTTGTAGTCATGTTTCTTTAAGTCTAGCATCGCTGTCGTTTCCGTCATTTACTCTTGTCATCTTTGTATTTTTCCTTGCACATTTTCATACCCACCAGCTGTGACCTTTCATTTATCAGCTGTGACCTTTCATCAAGTATTTGCATTGTGTTCTTCACTGATTACAGTTATGTACAGAAGAGCCTGTTCGTTGGCAACACTGTTAACTTTGCGTTGACTAGTGCGGAGAAAATTATCTTTTAAGCAAAATATTCTCAAATTAGTAATGCTTTTAAACAGATCTTCATTTTCATGTGCTGCGTCCCAGCACAAGATTATGACCAACCTTTGAAGTACTCTACTAAAAGCAATTGCATCCTCCCACCCCACCCACCCACACAACACACACACACAGTTGATTCAACTAGCTAAATATTTGTGTCTTTATCTCACCATACTGTTGTCACGATGGTGATAACTAGCTACGGTTTTTTTAATCTAAATTAATTTACACAGTCCGCTTTTTGTTTTTTAAGATGTGCCTTACACTATTTAAATATATATATATATATATATATATATATATATATATATATATATATATATATATATATATATATATATATATACTTATATTTATATTTATATTTATATAATACTACTGGACAAAAGTTAAGGGCCGCCATTCAGTTTAGACAAGTTTTATATATACTGTTCAAAAAAAGAAACTCAACATTATTGCAGTGGTAATGGACACCAAATTTCAAACTTGTACCAAAATTTTATTTTACGGAATTAATGTTTCAATCTTGACATGAAGAAACTTTCAGACTTTAACAATGAAATGATGTTCGTTAATTTTGGTTTGGACTTTTATTCTTTGCGACTGAGGCCTCCGTTTCAGTAAGGAGTATGGCCTCCTCTGGCCTCTATCAGAGAACGACATCTCCTTGACATGGATCCGATTAGCCGTTGGATCTGTTGTTGTGGGATGGCTGCCCACTCTTCCCGCAGTGCAAGAGACAACTGTCGGAGATTGGCTGGAGCCACGTCTTGCTGGCGCAGTCGTCTGTCGAGTTCATCCCATAAGTGTTCTATGGGGTTCATGTCTGATGACATGGCTGGCCACGGAATGGTCTGGACGTTGTTGTCAGCGAGGAACTGGGTGGTGAGTTGTGCCACATGAGGTCGAGCGTTATCCTGCTGAAAAATCGACCCTCATGCAGCCAGAAGTGGAAGGACGTGAGGACGAAGAATTTCAGCGACGCATCGTTGGGCATTCGGGAGTCCTTCAATTTGCACCAGGTCACTTCTTCCCATGAAGTTGATCGCCCCCCACATCAGTAAACCTCCACCACCATGTGGAGGAGCCTCATCACGCTGTTCTGGGCGTAGCGCTCATTGACTCTGCGGTAAACTCTTCTCCGTCTATAGTGTCTCTGGAGCACAAAAAATGATTCATCACTAAACCAAACCCGTCTCCAGTCATTCCCAACGGTCCATTGACGATGCTGGTTCGCCCACTGCAGTCGGTTCTGGCGATGCCGGTCCGTAAGAACAGGACCTCTGTAGGGTCTTCTAGCCCAAAGACCAGAGTCGTGCAGCCGGTTCCTGGCCGTTTGATCTGAAACTCGACGAGCTGCTGACATTGACTGGACTGTGGAGGACGCAGATGCAAGTAGATTCCTGAGGTGAAGCAGAAATATGAAGCGGTCTTCGGCAGGAGTTGTGACACTGGGTCTTCCACTGCGCGGCCGGTCTGCCACTGAGCCAGTTTCTTGAAATCGCCTCCGAAGGCGACTAATGGTGCTTCTAACCATATTAAATTGTCTGGCTACTACACTTTGTGACTGTCCAGTCTGTAAACGTCCAATGATGATGAGTCGTTGTTCTGTAGTGAGATGAGCCATACTTGCGCATTGAATTTTAAACTGAATTTTTTCGAGGAGCGTCAATCTTTTATAGGCATTCAATAACGTGGTCAGAGAGTTTTGTGTTCAGTAAGTTTCACGGGATTCTCATGAACCTGTCACGAGTTATTGTCAAAAATGTTGTTTTGACCTTGGCCTCTTTCATAACTTCACGAATCATGAGGTGAGTACAATTCATGTAACCACAAGAAGTCAATGACCAGGTGGACACAGTCGATAGGTTGACTGATGTCCAATCGGCGAGTATCTTTTAAAAAAGTAACACCAAAAATGTTGCGTTTCTTTTTTTGAACAGTATATATAATTCTTCGTCAGCAGGGTCGATTTTCCAAATGTCCGGTAGTTTGAAATCTCCCAAGAAGTCTCTGAATGGTAGAGCGGGACACTGCTAAACGTCTTTCAATATGACGAACAGATTGACCATCGTGAATCCATGCCATGGCTCGACCACGGTCTACAGTGCTGAGACTTCTCCTTGGTGGCATGGCTAATGCAATGATTATTTCGACCACTTGTCATACTGATTTATTGCATACCAACGGTGAACACTCTTTACCGATGATCATTTTCCACGTGCATTCAAATTCAACTCACTTTTTCACCTTTTGAACTAGGGGGGCGTGCTGCAAAAACCACGAGTTTTTGCAGCAACGATGGCAATTTTCACGTGCGGGTTAAAGTGACCCAGTTTTTGGACATTTAAAAAAATTAACCTAGTGCACACAGAAATGTATACACATTTCTCTGAGCTCAGTTTTAATGACATTTTCACTTGTCTTTACAGTTTGCCAATCAGTTATATAAACCTTGTCTAAACTGAATGGCGGCCTTTAACTTTTGTCCAGTAGTATAATATATATATATGTATAATTAAACACAATTTAAACAGTTAAAGGCTATATCAATTATCCGATATTTCAGCTGCGATCATATTATTAATATTAGTCGTCCAAGCAGGAGTTGATAACTATTGCGGATTAAAGTTAAATAGTGAAAATAAAAGTTAGCTATTGCTGACAAAAATTTGATCATTATTTATGACAGTTGCGAGTGTGACTTGTGTAGTTATGTGTGACGTCACATTTTTCCAAACCTTATATCCTCACACAACGTTATAACATTTTTGCCAACTCCCCTCCTTTTTTTCCGTGCGTGATGTCATATGTGAATGA
The DNA here is from genome assembly GCA_024509875.1 of Oreohelix idahoensis. Taxonomy (NCBI): domain Eukaryota; kingdom Metazoa; phylum Mollusca; class Gastropoda; order Stylommatophora; family Oreohelicidae; genus Oreohelix; species Oreohelix idahoensis. The sequence continues at coordinate 32,032 of JAMPIV010009218.1, forward strand.
CCCCTGTGACGTCTAACACCCATTTCTGCTTGTTGTAATAGCCTCTTTTTGCATAATGTAAGGTGATTCGGTAAACTGTATCTCCACATGGTGCGAACGGTAGCTCCGTCCTGATGTGAACTCACTGATGTAACTCACTGATGTAACTCACTTTTCTGTGTTCGCTACACAGCCAGACCTTGACACTGAGAGCTCTTCTTGATTTTCTATCAAGATCACCTCGCATTTTCCCTCATACTCAAGTGTTTATGTACTGGTATTGAGATATCTATGGGACGTAATTTGTATATTTTTATTAACCAAGGGATGCAATTTTATTTTAAATTTATATTATTACAATTAAAGCATTAAATTATAAGGTTTAAATTACTTTCAAGCATACTTTTAACCAAAGAAGAAAACAATAAGATGTTTATACAATTCGGTGAAAATCTTTGTGGTATAATATAATTTTAGGAATGTAAGTTTACATTTTTTTTTAAATAACCACAAAATTAACACCAAGTTTACATTCAGTCCATTAAATATATATGCGGCCAGGCTCTTTTAATGAGTACGGAATGATACTTGAACAAACACATTTTTGACCGGCACGAAGTGCTGCCTAAACTAACATCCCTTTGTGACCCCGACAATGATTATAGTCTCCACAACCCCCTGTGCCAACTATTATTACATGTAGTGGACAAAAATAGATGTGAATACATTTTGATCTCTATGGAAATTGTCTCATAAGACACCAGGAGGCGGAGACACTTGGGAGTCATGAGTGTAGAGGAGAATAAAGGGCCGAAACACGTGTTTGACGGGAAGACCACTTCTGATGATCAGATAGCCTCCTGTTGTATCACTCTGTATAGAGTTTCCTATCATGTAGTCAAACACAAAAATAACAACCTTCAACTCACATATTGAGTCTCACAGGATGGGTCTGAAACACAGAGAACAACGAAAACGGAAAAGAAGCAGTGGCTGTATCACCATTAACCGTACGTTGCCATTTTGTCAAAAAACAATCACGTTATAGCCTAACCATAAATACAAACGCGGAATCCCGCTAACGTTATCTAGGTTAAGTTGTTTTGTCTTTTGTAATATTGGTAATATAATGTCAGTTCTATCAATACTCTTTAGCGCTCCAAGGACCATAACCCGTCAACAAACACACACCAAGTCCTCCTGTCACGTGACATGACGTACAAATCTTCCTCATCGTTGTTATTTTGTCACCAATTGTCTTCTCCTCGTGTTCTTCTGTCTAACCTCTACTTCTCTTAGCCTGGGGATTCTAGAACAAGGACTGGGGGGGGGGGGGGAAATAATGTTAACAGCCAGCTTTAATTAATGTGTGTCTAATCTCTCGTCAACGTCTCTTCCCATCCCTTGTTCCACTGGTACTTGTCTGGTTCTTGTCATCAGTTCGATATTGGTGACCTTGACCTACCATTTCAATCCTACTACTCTACACAAGTATCCAGTTATCTTAGTCCTTTACAACTAATTTGGTGACGTTTAATAGACATTTATTCGTATCCAGGTTTCTGAGCAGCAACGATTAATTTACCAATTTTGAGCTTCAGTAGGCACTGAGGTATTGTAGATGAACGCGCCGGATTCTGAACCTGAACTGAGAAACCAATAGTATCATTGTTGTCTTCAGTAAACATCGAGTCTAGCGTCAAAATAAACTGAACACAGAGAAATGGACATCATGAAGAAATCGCACACCATCGTCGTTTCCCGTCATTTCTTACATCGGCTATTGTACAAACATGTTCTTGACTTTTTAGTTCATTTTAATGTTTATCCTGTCCTTAGTTTTAACAGAACGTTCAAACAAAAATAAAGGTCATTTATTATGTGGCTCTGATATTATAAAATTAATATTACAGTTCTCGGCAATTTCTTAAAATGTTAGGCACAAAGAAATTTGTGAAATTCGAATGACACTTAGAGTGTTGGCCACTACTTGGATGATTCTAATTAGTACCCAAAATAATGTTCACTGAATGCACCAAAACAACTTTTACTGAATGCACCAAAATAATTTTCACTGAATGCACCAAAGTAATTTTCACTGAATGCACCAAAATAATTTTCACTGAATGTGACGTAAATTTTTTGAAGAGATAGGTCTAAGAAATCTATGGTCACGTCTGATCAGAGGTGATAGTGATATCTAGGTGAGAAAAAGTGGTAAGAAATAGATTGCTGGTTCACTAGGGTTATAGAGCAAGAGGAAGGACAGTCTCTAGATAGAGGAAATGCTCTAATCCATCCTATCTTACGACTTAAGTTTAACTTTAGACGACCTTCCTATCCTGGCTAAACAATTGTTACCAATTACCCTACACTCCGGTACACACACCAATTCGGTGACACATATGCACAAACGTGAATACAAACTACGTATAACATATAGTGAGAAAAGGGTTTGACCAACACGGTAATTAAAGGTTTATTATATTATTTATTATCACTAAACAAAGAAAAGCACAACATAAATCATGTTACATTTATAAAACATATTTACAGACAAGGTAGGGAAAAAATAGTATCTCAATAGGCCCTCCCCTCTTGTAAAAGAACCAAACCAAAGAGAATCCTATCTGAGGTTATTAACCCAAAGAGAGATCAATGTTTAACAAATGGAATATGCAAAAATCAGTAAGGGGGGAATATAACAGGTTATTAATGTTTATTCTCTCCCGTGACTAAGCAAATCAGTGAGGGAAAGAAAAAAACACACAGAGAGAAATTAAGTATACTGATGTAAACAAGAAAAAGAGATTAAGGTTATCTAATTTCGTTCATTCAAATGCACGCATACAGTGGCCACTTTTTCATCTGCACTTACCACTCGTTGAATCAGGCATTCCATGGAATAAGAAACTCTAGCAGGTACAAAACGTAATCAGTCCTGTGATTGACAATTTTTAACTCCAGACTAACGGAATTTTGCAGACAGCTAATTTTTGCGTAGTCGCTGAAAATCGAGTGCGTTCTTTGTTCCAGGATATTCCTCTTTTCACTGCAGTTAGTTTTGTTTTTATGATAAGGGTTCTATGGGGTGGCACTGTTCCCAGAATTAAATATAAATATATTATTGTTCCAGGGGTGATCTCGCCGCAGGTGGCTAAGACACTCTATGACGTGATGAACAGAACTTTAGGAAATGATATTCCTCGGCTGTTTCAATGAAGTGATGGCCGATTTTTTACTAGTGTTTTCTTAGTGGGTAAATCCAGTAGGAAACCTGTACTGTCATATGTAAAATTTAGTGTTATAACTTCTGCCACCGCAGGTCAGTAATATTTATGTGAAAAAAATGGCTTCTGTCAATTGTTCTTCTCCAGTTATGCTTAAAAATTTTGCTCAATGTTAAGTACTTGGTTTTATCGCTCTCATGGATGGAGAGATGGACCGCCAAGGGGTCTCAACTCGAAGATTTAGTTAACAGCAATAATGGCTGGATTGTGTAAGAGCCAAAGTCAGTAAGACCATAACAAAACGCTAGAACGCAGGTATGACCAACGTATTGTAGAGAATAGTTATACATGAAGTCATATTATAAAACATATCCCGACACGCGTTTTATTTAGGTACGACTATTTTAACCACTCCGGTATTTAATTATATATATTTAAAAACCGCGAGAGTCTAGTTTATCTTAAAGGTTAAACACAAGATATGAACACTAGTCGTTTAGAAAAGTACACACATATGAATAGAATTAAATGGTATTACATCAATATCGCTTCGCGCCTTATTAATTATTTAAAGCATCTCTCACTGGGGAAATTTCGGGTAATCAATTTTACGTTTACAACGGGAGAACTGCGCTCTATGTTTATTTAATACGTTACTTAGATAACACAAAAGTCCCAGTGAAATATAATCGAAACACTTTAACAATTAAATCACTCAAAATTATATATATATATATATATATATATATATATATATATATATATATATACATATATAAATAACTATATATATATATATATATATATATATATATATATAATTAGATTTTTCCCCTATCGTCCAGTTTGGGCAATTTTGCTGGTCGATTTTTGTATAAAAGTCCAAAACCACACCATGACCGCCCGTGGACCGTTTCACTCGTTAGATCTTTCTCTCCGTGAGCAAATTGCGTCCCCTGAGAGTACGATCAAAGGAAATGCAGTCGCTACAAGTGGTTAATGCCCCTTCATATTGTCATTACTGCTCGTTCTCTCTTAAGAAACTACACTCCCGTTATCCCGCCCTCTTTTAAAGAAAAGACAGTTGTGCATCATTCTACTGCTTAGACAGCTTGAAACAAAGGCAGGAGGCGTAGCTAAACTATAATTAGACAGATGGGCAATAGAGAAACCTTGCTTCCACGTGTTTAATTCTGAATGCCTAATTAGCAAAGGAATGAAATCCACGTTGTTGTTTCTCTTGACCACAAATAGTGAGAGGCGGCTGCGGGATTAAAGTGACCTGTCGAGAGCGAACGATTTTCATACGTGACAGAATGCACCAAAATAATTTTTATTGAATGCACCAAATAACCTTCACTAAATGCACCAAAATAATTTTCACTGAATGCACCAAAATAACTTTCACTGAATGCACCAAAATAATTTTCACTGAATGCACCAATATAATTTTCACTGAATGCACCAGAATAGTTTTCACTGAATGCACCAAAATATTTTTCTCTGAATGCATCAAAATAATTTTCACTGAATGCACCAAAATAATTTTCGATGAATGCACCAAAATAACTTTTATTGAATGCACCAAAATATCTTTCACTAAATGCACAAAAATAACATTCACTGAATGCACCAAAATAACTTCACTGCATGCACCAAAATAATTATAGCAAGCAGATGAAATGTCTTACTTCAGGATGTGTAGTTTAATCTTAGAATGTCACTGTTCTGGTTCTAGAGTATGTAAACATAGCAGTCTACAGGAAAACACTTTTTTAAATAAATAGTACAGCTCCATTAGTCTTGTCTTCCAGAGATGACACTTAATGTGACTTGTTCTCTTGACGTACACTGCTTTAATTTAGGTGGGGGGTAGCGCTGTCAGAAAGCGGGTTTAACTGTTCTTTTTTCACACAGCATGTGGTATATGGAAGCAAAACATGATTAATATTAAATGGTTTTACTGAGTAGTATTTCATATCACAAGGGCATCTAAAGAAACGAAGAATTATTGTCACGTTGGTAGCCGGCGTGTAGGATAAGCAATATGAGAGATACTTTCCGGATCAAAGCTTGTAATTGAAGATTTTAAATTATTTGTGTTGTTAATTGAAATAGGAGAGTAAGGCTGGAAAAGTGATTATAAACCTGTATTTGGGTTTCGACAGGGAAACTGTCAATCTACATTGAAAGCCAGGAGTTATCGAGGGAGGAGGCTAAACGCAGGGATTTACGGTCAGGATCGTGACATGCGATGTACTTGTGTGTACCATTTTATCAATTCTGGTGGCATTTTTGTGCCGGTCAAGAATAGCATGAATATTTCACTATATTGTGTCCATTAAGCATATAAATACTTACTGCACTGAGCTGAGAACGAGTTTGTAATTTCATTCATTCATAACCCTCCACTCCCAAAGGAGCATAGGCCTTCAACAAACACATGCCAAATCCTCCTGTCACGTACCATCATCTCAAGCTCTTTCCACGTTCTCCTCATCATTGTCACCTCTGTTTCCAGCTCCCTTCTCCGTGTGCTTCTTTGTCTACCTCTGCCTCTCATGCCCTGGGGATTCCAGAACAAGGACTGCCTTGTAATGCTATCAACAGGTTTCCTCAGCGTATGTCCTATCCATCGCCATCGTCGTCTTCTCATCTCTTGTTCCACTGGCACTTGTTTAGTTCTTGTCATCAGCTCCACGTTGGTAACCTTGTCATACCATTTTAATCTCTCTATTCTACGCAAGCACCCATTTATGAAAGTCTGTAGCTTTTTGGTTGTTATCTTTGTTGTTCTCCATGTCTCAGAGCCATACAATAGGACTGACTTCACATTTGAGTCCAAGATTCTTATTTTCGTGTTGGATCCGATTTCTCTTGATTGTGACGTACGTCTAGTTTGACAAGTGAATTTTCCCTGATATGATGGATGATTTAAAGGGACCTTTAGCTTTTCATAACATTAGAACCCCTGAACATTTGTTGTAACTTTTCGTTTGCCAGAACTCATTCCACCGGGACTCATGTAGGATACAGCGACGAGATCTAAGAGACAGACCGAGGGATCTTAGGGGAGACTATCGGCGCTATCAAAGACAGTAGTTTTCCCTGATACGAGACGCAGTTGCTTGCCGCTAATTTCGCGTCTCGGTGTCAATCGAGGAACCGAGCGAACGGGGGAAAGCGAAACGGGCAGCAGCGAGCGGATACGAAGACCAGGGGGCGGTTTCTTCTCTTGATTTGGCGGTCAGATCCCCAAAAGTTCGTGAGATCAAATAAGTTGTCAAGTTTATCATGTCCCACTCAACTTACATTTCATTTTAGCTAAATAGACCATGTAGAACTAGACACGTTATCACTCGCTGGCCAGATCTTTACAGAAGCACTAGCTTTATTGAAATCTTGTTATAGATTTTCCCCTGGATTTTATATATATTTGCAGTGATTTCTAATTCTGTGCAAAGCGGTAATATATATTGTGTAAAGTGATCAGTGGTCTAGTCATTCTATTTCAAGGGATTTTGTGTTAATTTAAATCTATTTAATTAAACCATCTCAAGAGTTCCAGTTTTAAATATAATGATCTATCTATTATATTATTTCAAAAGATAATAGATGCTTAAATTAACTTTTAAAGTCGCGAAGGAATTTATAATTAATAAATTCAGTTAAGTCCTAGTTTTATAGATGTGGGTTTTTAACCACTAGAATTCGCGCAGTGTTTATTAAATACATAATTAAATACTCGAGTGTATTATAGGCTTAACGGGAAATTCATCGCGCTTTAGAAGGTTATTTGTTTTCGGTATATTACATGTCTTTTTTTTCTTTCATACAGAGTGATCGTAACCTGTGCGATCCCAGCATTAAGAAAGCAATAAAGAAATCAATCTAAATCTAAGCAAAGCAAAGCATAAACAGTGTGTAGAGTTCCCCTGACGCAGAACTTGTTGAGACTGTGTAAATTTTTAATCTTTGAGGCGATTCTATGTTTGGAATTCCGCTATCTAACTTATAGCAAAGAAAGCACACCCAAAGACAAATTTAACGCACCATCAAACAACTTAAGTCGTAACGGGAAGAAGAACACTGGCCCGAGCTTTGTTAGTTTACTGACACAGAGAGATAATTCATAATTTCCTGAACAGTGATGTGACTTAGTTTTCTCACTGGACTTAAACCATACCTCACGGATAAAGTGTACCAGCACGCGTAAGAATTTTATTATCAGCGGCATAGTCAAATAGACCACACCATCCTCACCCCGGTATCAGAGACCGTGCCCTCCCATAGAAACTGTTATTAACTCTTACTATACGGGAGCTAAAACAGCGTTACCTTCGCGCGCCACTTCACGGGGCGAGCCGTAAAATTGGTACTAAACCCGCGCCACTTCATGGGGCTTGCCGGATATTAAGAGTTAAGAAAAGAGACACAACTACAGATTCATTTTCCAGCGATTACGGGATCCTTTTATGTGCTGACCGCCTACCCGATAATCTGGGGCTAGAACTTGAACAAACACTCATACATTTAGTTGAGGTGTAACTGCTGTTGTGTTATTCTATGGAGTGCAAGATTTTTTCACAATCGGTAAGTGAGAGCAAGATGAGTGAAGGCCTTTGCTAGCGCGTGTATGAATGACAGGAAATTAATTCTTTTGTGTGACCATTTTGTTAACTTGCTTACCTGGTAACATATATCTTTTCTGTATACCCTACATGGTTCCTTTAAGTGGGATAGTTGATAATTTGTTAACTCTGTTTAAAACCACCTCCTTTCCATTTGCTTAGTAAAGGGAAGAACAGCTGGGAAGAACAGTTTTTTTTTCTATCACTTATACCTAACTTGGTAACACCTCTTTCAGAGTAATTAACTTTACTGTTAGGTTAACGTACCCGTGTTCCTGATATTATCTATCTCTGGACTGGGTTTGTCTTTGTCTAATGAGCGGGAAGGGCTTAGTCGATACCAATCTTCTTCACCCCCTCCCAAACTTGTTATTTGCATTTGTGTACTTATGATAATTTATGTAATATCTGATATTTTTAGTGATTGATGTTTAAAGTGAATAAAATCACATAAACTCATTTAGTTCTGTGTGTTGGATATACCCAAAGCCCAACATTTCCCCTATTCGTTTAATATAGTTTGTATCAACGTCGTGTGTGTGTTTGAAAACACCAAATCGGTGAGCGCGCAGATGCGAGTCTGGAAAACTGGCAAATAATTGTTTGACCAGGAGAGTGAAAGAGAAGATTGAGAGACACGATTTGTCGTAAATAAGTCTGTCTTTACTCTCCTCCAGCACGCTGTGAAGTAACTATTAAATCTCTACATTTCTATCACTGAGCTTTCCATCATCATTTTCCACTCTAAACCGGACCACTATTTCTACGACTCTTTTCTCTCAAAATAAATTTACGACAATATTTGGCCGGCTCGTCTGGGATAATTTTGAGATACATTTGATGCACACATATTTGTGGGCTGGTTCTGGGATCTTGAGCTACATTTGAGGCAATCGCATAGCCGGGTTAAAGATATTTTGAGTCTGATTTAGTTTGGGTCTAACTAGGTAGAGTGTGAATGATTTGTCTTTGTGAATTAGGGAAATAAATAAATAATTACACCCCTAGACAAACGTTCTTTAAGTATTTGGGTTGTCCACACAGCATATTTACAGGTTGTTTTCTCTCCACAGCAGTAGAAAGTACAGATAAACAAATATATTTGCTATTTTAATTATCCTCTGGCGGAGATAATTATATTTCTTTCTTTATAAAAGTTGCTGGGATTGCGTGATTGTTTTACAGTCACTAAGGTTTTTGAAGTCAAAAAGAGTTGAGCTTAGCTAAAGACGGATTGTTCTGATTTTTAAAAATTAAGTTAACAACGTCTCATCTCAATAATTGACTTTAGGGACGGAGTTTGTTGTCAGAGATTTAAAATTTAGGGGAAATTTTTTTTTCCTTTTAAATTGTTTTAATATAAATTTTTCTCTACTGTTAGTAAAAGTAGATTCTTTTCCAGTGTAACTTACCATTTAGTGGCATAGTCGCTTGCGTTTAGAGCCTTAATTGCCAGATAATAGCAGCGATAAGTTTGCACAGTACAGGTAGGAGGTAACACAGGTAAATTTGTACTTGTGTTTTTTTTTCTCGTAGCGGTTCAGAGTTCCTCCCTTTCGCGTTTCTTCTTACTAGTTCTCTAAGCATACTTCATCTTATTCTTTAACAATGGCAGAGAGGATAAAGATGAGGTCCATCTTGAGGCTGGAAGCGAAAGAGGCAGGATTAGATGCAGAAGCTGCAAACGCGTTTATTAACCAGGAATTGGAAATATATGACGCGGAGCAACAGAGAGCCGAAGCTGAGAGGAAGGCGAAGCAACAGAGAGCCGAAGCTGAGAGGAAGGAAGAGAAAGAAAGAACAGAGAGGAGAGAAGCCCAGGAGAGGGCAGATAAGAAAGAAGCGGAAGAACGTCTTTTGGAACAGAAGAAAATTGAAGCAGAGATGGAAACTCGCAGAGAGAGAGAGAGACAAGGAAAGACAGCATCAACTGGCGCTTAAGGCTCTAGAGAGTCGGGGCGCCTCTACTTCGACTAACGGAGAGCCGTCTTCGCCCCAGTCTCAATCAATGGACCTCTCCAGTACTCAATCTGCCCAATTAACTGCTATGTCGTTTTCTTTAGAATCTTTTCCTAGCCCTAACGAAAAAATTGACAGCTACCTAGAAAAATTCGAGAGACTCGCGAATCTTTATGGGTTAGAGAGTACCCGCTGGGCGCTCAAACTTTCAACGTCACTGAAAGGCAATGCTTATGACGTGTACACAAAGCTGGGACCGAATCAACATGATTACGACATGTTGAAAAAGGCCTTACTACAGCAGTTTGAGATGACTGCCCGAAAGTTTCTGCAGTTGTTCAGAAACAGCCGAAAAGAGAGCACGGAAACATTTCCACAGTTCTCTTCACGTCTCACGGGTTATCTGACAAAGTGCATTGAATTATCTGACCTACCTCTTTCATATGAGGGACTCCTCGAACTTGTTCTTGTGGAGCAGATAAAATCCACTTTGTCGAATGAAACACGTAGATTTTTGGCTGAACAGGGGGCAGTCAGGCTTGAAGACATACTCAATAAAGCCGAACGCTATAGCAATGCAATGGCCGAACTTCCCAGCACTAAACGTAAACCCACCGATGAGCCATCTCGAAAACAGAATCTAGAGCAGGCATCCTATTCTTCCACTTCCTCTCAACATTATAACCAACGAGATAACAATACCCAGAAACCTCCCCAGGAAAAATCGAAATTCTACAAAACCCGATACCCCCCAACACAAATTCTGATCAACCCAACAAGCCTACGTGGCAGCGCGGCCACCAAGGTCAAGGAAAAGGGAAGACCCCTACACCAGGAACGTCTGATCAGGGCAAACAAACCGGTGCAAACCGCATTGGATGTTTGCATACAGCCTCGAAAGGTAGAGTCAATGTCAGTGATTCTCAACCTGAGGGGGACCGACCCTCAACTCGAGGAACTGTAATTTTGAACGGTACCTCTACTACTTGTCTTTTTGACACTGGATTAAGTTTTGATTGTATTGTCGCTAGGCACCTAGTCAAACCCGGTCAGGAGACAGAGGAAACCGTCAAACTTAGTGGAGTTTTCAGGAGTGATGCACCCAGGACGCTTCCTATCGCACTGGTAGAAATACACTCTGACTTTGTCAGAGGAGTTATTAAAGCGGCCATAATGGATGATCCGATCTACCCAGTTATCCTGGGATGTAGATATGTGTTCATTGGGAGACCTAAGGAGCCGATTGTGGCAGCGGTAACCACAAGAGGGCAAGCCAAGAAGGAGAGGGAGCCTGCGCCAAACTTGTTGCCGAATGAACTGAAGGAGGCGCAACAAAAGGACCCTACTCTGGCGCCCTGCTTTAAAAAACTGCCCATGGCTAAGGACCCCAGACACAACGGAGACATCTTTTCTAAGGATGGTGTATTGTATCGTAGAACGGGCAACCCGGACACGGGGAATAACCAGCTCCTAGTACCGACGCAGTACAGAAACCAGATCTTAGAAATGGGGCACTCTCTTCCCTTTAGCGGACACATGGGACAAAACGCCACTATTCAGCGAATAAAAAACCACTATTGGTGGCCAGGAATGAACTCTGACATTGTCAGGTACGTGAAATCCTGCGCCCAGTGCCAACGGGTAGCACCCAAGCACTTGACACCCCCAGTACCTATGGGGCAAATGCCAATAGTAGGGACTCCATTTGAACGGGTTGCTGTCGACATTATTGGTCCTCTGGAAAAGACCAAAAGAAGGAACAGGTTCATCCTGACCTTAGTTGACACTTGCACTATGTGGGCCGAAGCCGTACCGCTACCATGCACTAATTCCAAGCATGTCGCAGAAGCCCTTGTGCAAATTTTTACACGGTTGGGATTCCCTCAACAAGTTTTGACGGACAATGGATCCCAATTCCGTAGCCTGTTAATGGAGGAGATCTTTAAGATCTTGAGGGCCAAACATATCCACACAAGTCCCTACCATCCGGCCGGAAATGGGCTCGTGGAACGTTTTAACGGTACCCTCACCATGATGTTACGTAAGCTGGGTCAGGAGAAACCGGAAGACTGGGACCAATATATATCGGCTGCCTTATTCGCCTACCGAGAGGTACCCCAAGCGTCTACGGGTTTTGCGCCAGCTACACTTTTATTTGGCAGACCTATTAAGGGGCCACTAGAAGCCTTACTTCGGTCCCTGACAGACCAGAAGGCTGACGAGACAGTCGTCTCTGCAAGCAAGTATGTATCTGAGCTTAAGGAAAGGCTAAAGCTAGGATGGGATCTAGCTACTACCAACCTTAAGAAAGCCCGCGCTAAAATTACTAAAAGATACAACAAAGCTGCAAAAGAGAGAGAACTACAACCAGGGGAGAAAGTCCTATTGCTACTTCCAACCGGAAGCAATAAACTTCGCATCGGATGGCAAGGACCGTTTACCGTCCTTAAAAAGATCTCACGTACCAACTACAAGATCTCCATCAAAGGAAAGGAGAAGGTCTTCCACATAAATCTGCTAAAGAAATATTTGGAAAGACCGGTGCCATCCTCCGAGCATCTCCTGGCTGTCGCCATAGCAACGGAAGACGAGGAAGATGATGATGGTTGCATGGAGTATCCACTGCAACCCACAGAATCCTTTAAAGATGTCAAGTTCGGCGACAATCTCTCACCAGAACAACAAACAGAAACTAGGGCTCTACTAAAACAGTACAGTGCAGTTTTAACGGATGTACCTGGTCGAACAAATCTCATTGAATTTGATATGAAATTAACAAACGAGACCCCTGTTCAAACCAGAGTTTACCCCATCCCGTACGCTAAAGCTGATGCACTTCGCGGAGAAATAGACAAGCTGCGTCAGGCAGGAATTATCAGTGAGTCTACATCTCCTTACAGCTCGAGCGTAGTGCTGTTGCAGAAGCCCAATAAGGAAGTTCGGCTGTGCATTGATTACAGGTTGCTAAACGCTGTAACGGAATTCCAGCCCGAACCTCTCCAAACTGTTTCTGAGTTGTTCACCAAGCTCAGCAAAGCAAAGATCTTCTCCAAGATTGACCTCAGCAAAGGTTATTATCAAATACCAGTCAAGGAGGAAATTAAACCTTTGTTAGCTTTCAGCACTAGTGAAGGACATTACACATTTAACGTGATGCCGTTCGGTTTGCATAACGCACCAGGAGTGTTCACCAGGATGATGAGGAAGCTTCTAGAACCTTTGCAAAGTCCCCATATCCATAATTTCATGGATGACATCTTAATTGCATCGGAAACCTATGAAGAACATATTGCTACGGTTGCTATGCTCCTCAGGAGACTACAGGAAACGGGTCTCACAGCCAGACCTAGCAAATGTCTCATCGGGTTTGAACAGTTAGACTTCCTGGGGCACACTATTTCTCACGGATGCAGTTGGCCTATTAAGAAGAACGTGGAGAAAATAGTAGCAGCAAAAAGACCCCGAACGAAGAAAGACGTACGTTCCTTCATATCGCTATGTGCATACTATCAGAAGTACATCCAGAACTTCAACGGACTGACGGCACCTCTGACTGACCTCACAAAGAAAGGTTGTCCTGATAAGGTCATATGGGATCAAAAGTGCGAACACGCGTATAGCACTTTGAAAGGACAGTTGTCTGCATACCCCATTTTGAGGTTGCCTGACCTCAAGAAACCTTTTGTACTGAGAGTCGACGCGTCAGGTCAGGGCATCGGGTCAACACTGCTTCAAGCCGATGACAGTGACCTGAACATGCTATTTCCAGTTGCCTATGGCAGTCGGAAATTAAATAAAGCGGAACGGAACTACAGCGTAGTTGAAAGGGAATGTCTTGCTCTGATTGACGGTATCAGACGCCATCATGAGTTTCTTTATGGTACATCGTTCACGGTGCAAACAGACCACGCTCCGTTAGCATTTCTTGGTGCCAATAAAGAATTTAACGCTAGGATCATGCGTTGGGCCCTCCTTCTAAGCGTCTATTCTTTCAAAGTGGAATATATTCCGGGAAGACAGAATGTCGGGGCTGATTTTCTGAGTAGAAACTGGTCTACAGAGGAAGAAGAGCAAACTGAAGATACCACTCATCCTAAAATCACCAATCAGGTCACCTCCATTGTCAAAAATGAAACATGAAAAATGGTTTCATGTCTAAAAGTGGGGACGATTGTGACGTACGTCTAGTTTGACAAGTGAATTTTCCCTGATATGATGGATGATTTAAAGGGACCTTTAGCTTTTCATAACATTAGAACCCCTGAACATTTGTTGTAACTTTTCGTTTGCCAGAACTCATTCCACCGGGACTCATGTAGGATACAGCGACGAGATCAAAGAGACAGACCGAGGGATCTTAGGGGAGACTATCGGCGCTATCAAAGACAGTAGTTTTCCCTGATACGAGACGCAGTTGCTTGCCGCTAATTTCGCGTCTCGGTGTCAATCGAGGAACCGAGCGAACGGGGGAAAGCGAAACGGGCAGCAGCGAGCGGATACGAAGACCAGGGGGCGGTTTCTTCTCTTGATTTGGCGGTCAGATCCCCAAAAGTTCGTGAGATCAAATAAGTTGTCAAGTTTATCATGTCCCACTCAACTTACATTTCATTTTAGCTAAATAGACCATGTAGAACTAGACACGTTATCACTCGCTGGCCAGACCTTTACAGAAGCACTAGCTTTATTGAAATCTTGTTATAGATTTTCCCCTGGATTTTATATATATTTGCAGTGATTTCTAATTCTGTGCAAAGCGGTAATATATATTGTGTAAAGTGATCAGTGGTCTAGTCATTCTATTTCAAGGGATTTTGTGTTAATTTAAATCTATTTAATTAAACCATCTCAAGAGTTCCAGTTTTAAATATAATGATCTATCTATTATATTATTTCAAAAGATAATAGATGCTTAAATTAACTTTTAAAGTCGCGAAGGAATTTATAATTAATAAATTCAGTTAAGTCCTAGTTTTATAGATGTGGGTTTTTAACCACTAGAATTCGCGCAGTGTTTATTAAATACATAATTAAATACTCGAGTGTATTATAGGCTTAACGGGAAATTCATCGCGCTTTAGAAGGTTATTTGTTTTCGGTATATTACATGTCTTTTTTTTCTTTCATACAGAGTGATCGTAACCTGTGCGATCCCAGCATTAAGAAAGCAATAAAGAAATCAATCTAAGCAAAGCAAAGCATAAACAGTGTGTAGAGTTCCCCTGACGCAGAACTTGTTGAGACTGTGTAAATTTTTAATCTTTGAGGCGATTCTATGTTTGGAATTCCGCTATCTAACTTATAGCAAAGAAAGCACACCCAAAGACAAATTTAACGCACCATCAAACAACTTAAGTCGTAACGGGAAGAAGAACACTGGCCCGAGCTTTGTTAGTTTACTGACACAGAGAGATAATTCATAATTTCCTGAACAGTGATGTGACTAGTTTTCTCACTGGACTTAAACCATACCTCACGGATAAAGTGTACCAGCACGCGTAAGAATTTTATTATCAGCGGCATAGTCAAATAGACCACACCATCCTCACCCCGGTATCAGAGACCGTGCCCTCCCATAGAAACTGTTATTAAGAAAAGAGACACAACTACAGATTCATTTTCCAGCGATTACGGGATCCTTTTATGTGCTGACCGCCTACCCGATAATCTGGGGCTAGAACTTGAACAAACACTCATACATTTAGTTGAGGTGTAACTGCTGTTGTGTTATTCTATGGAGTGCAAGATTTTTTCACAATCGGTAAGTGAGAGCAAGATGAGTGAAGGCCTTTGCTAGCGCGTGTATGAATGACAGGAAATTAATTCTTTTGTGTGACCATTTTGTTAACTTGCTTACCTGGTAACATATATCTTTTCTGTATACCCTACATTGTTCCTTTAAGTGGGATAGTTGATAATTTGTTAACTCTGTTTAAAACCACCTCCTTTCCATTTGCTTAGTAAAGGGAAGAACAGCTGGGAAGAACAGTTTTTTTTCTATCACTTATACCTAACTTGGTAACACCTCTTTCAGAGTAATTAACTTTACTGTTAGGTTAACGTACCCGTGTTCCTGATATTATCTATCTCTGGACTGGGTTTGTCTTTGTCTAATGAGCGGGAAGGGCTTAGTCGATACCAATCTTCTTCACCCCCTCCCAAACTTGTTATTTGCATTTGTGTACTTATGATAATTTATGTAATATCTGATATTTTTAGTGATTGATGTTTAAAGTGAATAAAATCACATAAACTCATTTAGTTCTGTGTGTTGGATATACCCAAAGCCCAACATTTCCCCTATTCGTTTAATATAGTTTGTATCAACGTCGTGTGTGTGTTTGAAAACACCAAATCGGTGAGCGCGCAGATGCGAGTCTGGAAAACTGGCAAATAATTGTTTGACCAGGAGAGTGAAAGAGAAGATTGAGAGACACGATTTGTCGTAAATAAGTCTGTCTTTACTCTCCTCCAGCACGCTGTGAAGTAACTATTAAATCTCTACATTTCTATCACTGAGCTTTCCATCATCATTTTCCACTCTAAACCGGACCACTATTTCTACGACTCTTTTCTCTCAAAATAAATTTACGACATTGATCTCCATATATTTCCCAATGCAATGAAAGCTCCTCTTGCTTTTTGTATTCTTATTTTGATATTACTGTCTGTCCCTCCAACTTTGTCTATATTGCTGCCAAGATATGTGTACGATTCTACATCTTGTATTGGTGCTTCTTCAAGTTCAACCCTGTTATCATTACCTGCATATTTTCTCATTATCTTTGTCTTTTTCCTGTGTATTTTTTAGACCCAATTGCTGTGACCTCTCATTGAGTGTTTTCAATTTGTCCTGCATCTGATTACGATTATGGGCCAGAAGTGCCAAGTCATCAGCAAAATCCAGATCATCCTACTGCTTAGTCGGAGTCCACTGGATTCCATTTCTGTTGTGTGTTGTCGATGTTCTCATAACCCAGTCTATTGCTAGTAAGAAAAGAAATGGAGACAAGAGGCATCCCTGTCGCACTCCTGTTCTTATCCCAAACGGTTCTGTTAGCTGTCCGTCATGAAGAACTCTGCATGTCATGTCTTCATATGTGTTCTTTATTAAATTAATGATCTTCAGGGCAACTCCATAATGCCTCCTCAATTTCCAAACAGATTCTCTGTCCACACTGTCAAATGTCTTTTCGTAGTCCACAAATCCGATGTATAGTGGTGAATTCCATTCCAGACTTTGTTAAACTATTATTCTCAAAGTGGCTATCTGGTATGTACAGTATCTATTTTGTTGAAAACCTGCTTGTTCATCTCTTAGTTTCTTGTTTATGGACTCTTTTAATCTCTCGAGGATAATCCTGTTTAATACTTTTCCTGGCAATGATTCTTGATCCTTAGCCGCCGACCGTCAAAGCAGTCAGTGGCAGTCACGCCTAGTGGCGTCTTGTAGGGCAACAACAAATTGATTCCACTTTGCTCGGTCGGTGGCCATCCTTCGTACAGTGCCCAAACTCTGGTTCATTCTTTGCATCTCAGCCTCCACAGTCCTCCGCCAGGTTTTTTTGGTCGGCCTCTCTTTCGTTTTCCTTCAGGGGTCCAAGGCATAGCTGTTCCTGTGATGGCATCGGGGTCTCTTCTGAGGACATGACCAACTCAGTTCCAGCGTCTGCCAGCTATGATGGTGTGCATGTCCTCTTGCTTGCTACGAGTAAGCAGATCTTGGTTGGTGATGGTATTCGGCCAAAAGATTCGGTGAATTTTTCTTAGGCATGTTGTGTGAAAAGAGGACAATTTCGACATTTCCTTCTCTGTAACTCTCAGCATTCCGCACCATAGAGAAGCACAGAAAGCACACAGCTCTGATATAATCTTAATTTTGTGCTTGTGCTGTACTGGGAGGACTTCCAGATGTTGTTTAGGCTAAAGAAGGCTGTTCTTGCCTTATTCATTCTGATGTTGATGTCTTTGCCTGCCCCGCCGTCTGGTGTTACTATTATTCCTAGGTATGTGAAGGTATCTGTCTGTACCAATTGCTTATTCCTTACTGATATGGGCTCAGGGTTGCTCACATTGAGCGTCATGACCTCAGACTTCTTTAAATTGATGTTCAAGCCCACCTGCTGGCTAAACTTATTAAGTCTATCCGTTTTTTCCTGGATGTGTTGATGTGAATGTGCTAGTAGTGCAATGTCATCTGCATATTCCAGATCTTCCAATGTAGAAAATGTTGTCCATCTTATTCCTCTTGGACTGCCCTCTGTTGTCTGGCGCATCACCCAGTCTATGACTGTTAAAAATAGAGTGGTTGATAAGGGGCATCCCTGTCGTACTCCTGTCTTCACCTCAAAGGTTAGGTTGCTCTGCCCAACACTGCACGTAAAGTTTGCATAGAGGCTTTTTATGATTGACACTATGCAGCTTGGAATTCCATAAGCCCTCAGTATTTTCTATAAACTGTCCCTATGTATGCTGTCAAAAGCCTTTTCAAAATCAACGAAATTAATGTAAAGCTGTCTTTGCCATTCTGAGCACTGCTCTATAATGTTCCTGAGAGTGAATATATGATCTACACATCTCCTGTTCTTTCTAAATCCTGCTTGTTCTTTCCTCAGTTTGTGATCTACTGCCTTTGAAATTCTCTGTATAATTATCCTGCCTAGTATTTTGCTGGGAACTGAGAGAAGAGTGATTCCTCTCCAATTATTGCAGTCTGCAAGATCTCCCTTCTTGGGCAATTTGACAATTATTCCTTTGTTCCACTCTGATGGTGTTGTCCCCTTTTTCCAGACTTGTGCAAATAGTGGTTCTAATAGTTCTGCTGCTAGCTCAGGGTCTGTCTTAAATAGCTCTGCATTTAAGTTATCATGGCCCGGAGCTTTGCCGTTCTTTAACCTTTTGATTGATGTGATGATTTCTTCTTTTTGTGGAATGTCTGTATTCACATCTAGATCGTTTTCAGCTTCAGGAACATTCAATTGTGTCTCTGGTGGTTCCTTGTTCAGAGTTTCTCTGAAGTGCTCTGCCCATCTTGTTTCTTGTCCCTCTGCTGTCGTGATGAGATTACCTTGCTTATCTCTTACTAATGTAATATTGTTTGCACCTCGTTTTCCGCTGATGAATTTAGTTATTTTGTATACTGTGCTTTGTTCATTTCTCAGTGCTGCCTCCTCTGCCTGTCTTGCAAGATCGTCTAGGAAATTCCTTTTGTTGGCTCGGGTTTGGCGTTTAACTTCCTTTATTTCTTTCAGAATAGATTAACGTATACTCGGTTCTTTACTGTAGAGGAAATTTTTAGACCATAGCGTAAAAACCTTTGACTCTTTTGGTGGTTAATAACTTTGCTCTAACGGGGCTCGTGTCTCAACAGAGGGAGGGAGGATTAAACCTATGAGTCTAACTCTTAATTAATTCATTAACTTAAATTTATTCGTATTTGATTTGATATTCAAAACTGTTTGCTGTCGTGAAGTTCTTTATGATAAATAAAATTTACATAAACTTTATTTACGTGTGCTGGTCAGCTCGTTCCAAAAGATCCATATTCCATAGTTATAGTTTTCACGTCTGTGCGTCTTATTGTCGTCACGTACTTATGTGTGAGTGTATGTGAGTGGTTGATATATATATATATATATATATATATATATATATATATATATATATATATATATATATATATATATATATATATATATATATATTAATATATATTCTAGTAGACTGTCTGACTAACCAAGTTCTGTTGTAGAGATAGGCTGAAGGAGAGAAAGCTTCTCGAGTTCAGGGACAGACTCTACTCATTTTCCACCATTTCACTCGTGTAAAATATATCTCTTATATCATTTCTCACTGCGTCACCACCTGTTCTACTCTATTCAGAAGGGAATAATCTATGTCTTAATTCCCCTATCAAAAAATCTACGACAACTGGATTCAATTTACGTTGTGTGTTGTCAATGTTCTCATAACCCAGTAAGAAAAGAAATGGAGACAAGAGGCATCCCTGTCGCACTCCTGCTCTTATCCCAAACGGTTCTGTAAGATGTCCTTCATGAAGAACTCTGCATGTCATGTCTTCATATGTTTTCTTTATTAAGTTAATGATCTTCAGGGGAACTTCATAATGTCTCATCAATTTCCAAAGTGATTCTCTACACTGTCAAATGCCTTTTTGCAGTCCACAGATGATCCGATGTACAAGATATAGTAGTGAATTCCATTCCAGACTTTGTTCAACTATTATTCTCAAAGTGGCTATCTCGTCTGTACAGGATCAGTTTTGTCGAACACCTACTTGTTCATCTCTCAGTTTCTTGACTATGGACTCTTTTAATCTCTCAATGAAAATCCTGTTTAATACTTTTCCTGCACTGATAGTAACATTATTCCTCTATAATTTGTGCACTCTTGTAAATTTCCCTTCTTAGGCAACTTAACCAGATATCCTTCCTTCCATTCTGCTAATATCTCTTCATTTTCCCAGACTTTACCAAGTAATTTTTATAACATCTCTGTAGCCGTGTCGATATCTGCTTAAATGGCCTCTGCTGGAATGCCATCAGGTCCAGACGCTTTTCCAGCTCTTAGAAGCTTTATGGCTTTCTTTATTTCTTCCTTCGTTGGTCTTTCACCGTTAATTTGTAGCTCTTCTT
Organism: Oreohelix idahoensis; assembly: GCA_024509875.1. Lineage (NCBI taxonomy): Eukaryota > Metazoa > Mollusca > Gastropoda > Stylommatophora > Oreohelicidae > Oreohelix > Oreohelix idahoensis. The sequence goes on from JAMPIV010009218.1 coordinate 52,483, forward strand.
CTTCTGGCTGGATTTCCGGGGGGTTTTGTGGAGCTGGTCTATTGAGAAGGTCCTCAAAATATTATGTACACCTCTTCATTTGCTCTTGTATATTGCTGAGCAGTTTTCCATTCTTGTCTTTTGTGAGGCAACTTGTTTGCTTTGTATTTCCCTGTCAGCTTTTTTGTGCTGCTATACAGTTCTCTCATATTTTCTTTGGCTGCAGCATTTTCTGCCTCTCTTGCCAACTCCTCAATATACTTCCTCTTGTATCTTTTGATACTTCTTTTTACTTCTTTACTTGCTTCTGTGTGCACTTCTTGAGCCTTGGCTTTGAAACTTCTGGTTTTGCGGGATTTTATATCTGCTTTCTTGTTTTTTCTGTCTTTTATCTTATTGAAGGTTTCAGTTGTTATCCATGCTTTTTTTTGTCGTTCCCTCTTCCCCAGTATTTCTTCACATGTCTCATTCCATACCGTTTTTATTTGCTGTCAATAGTCTTCTGTATTCTCTACATCTTCCAGCTGTTGGAGCACTTGGAATTTGTTGGATACTGTGACCGCAAATTGTCTCTTGTTTCTTGATTTCTTGGATGTCCTACATTAAATTGTTGTCTATAATTTTGCTTTGTTGCATATCTCTTGAGTTTCATTTTTATTTTGGCTATCAGATGGTGGTGATCTGATGCCACATCTGCTCCTCTATATACCTTTACATCGTGCAATGATGATCTAAACTTCTTATTTATTCATATATGATCAATCTGATTTTCTGTTTCAGTGTCTGGTGATGTCCATGTTGCCTTGTGTATTCTCTTATGTTGAAACATGCTTCCTCCTATAGCCAGCTGATTCGAAGCACAGAAGTTTGAGAATAATTCCCCATTTTCATTCATTATTCCTAGCCCATGTTTTCCCATGACTTCTTCAAAGCTGGTGTTGACTGTTCTTATCTATGCATTGATGTCACCCATCAAAATTGTGATGTCTCTTCTTTTTACTTTTTCCATAATTTCCTGTAGTCTAGTATAAAATGCTTCTTTCACAGACTCTTCTTTATCATTAGTTGGTGCATAACATTGGATGACATTTACATTTATTTTCTTTTTAGCTGTTTTAAAAGTAGCTGTTATTATTCAGGGTCCAACGGCTTCCCATTCAATGAGTGCGTTCTGTGCTTCTTTAGATAACATAAGAGCTACCCCTTCACTGTGGTGGGAACTTTCGTCTTCATGTCCTGAGGGCAGCACCAATTCAGCTGTGATGAGTTTCTTCTTGTCTACCCCCTTCCACTTTGTTTCACGCAGTCCCAAAACCTCGATTTTATATTTCCTCATTTCTGCTGCTACTTGTGCCACTTTCCCTTGTTCGTTTAATGTCCGAACATTCCAGGTGTCAAATCTGGAAGTTCTCCTAGAAGAAAAAAGGTAAGTCAATAACACAGACTCCTTTCGGCTTTCTCTGTGTTGCATCATACGCTTCCCTGCGAGAGAACCTTCCTCTGTCTTGGATGGCTGTGTTTTATTTTACTTAATTGACTTGTCCATGTTCGTTGAAGTTTTTTGTGGTTTAAATTGTATACAGGATGTGGTAACCAGCATCATGTCCAACCCTCCTTAGTCGCTTTCTACGACATGCATGGCAGGGAACAGTTTTACTATTCTTTGCTCCCCTTTCGGACCCCGGTAACACACGGGTGGGGGTGATTACTCAGGTCTGTAAAAATTGTAAACCACAAAAATATTAATATATAATACTTGATTGATGGCGACGATGCTCTTTAGCTTGACTTTTAGAAGTCTCTAGATTTGAAATTCTAATCAGCCACTGTGTTGTTTGTATCCCTTCAGTTATGTGTTTCTCGTCGTCAAAGCTCTTGAATATGTTTCTACAAAACTGACCTATAGTTAGTCGTTGCAGTACCGATCTTAGCTCGTATGGAAGCAGTAGTAAAAAATGTTGCACCAGTAAGAATTCATTTCGTTTCGACTTTTTATTTCTATTTTTAACAGCACTGAATTATTGTGTTTGTTTGAAGAAGATAACATTATCTGTTTTACTAGTAACAAAAAAAGAAAAATTCTGCAAGGTTACACCTCAAAAACGTGCATACATTTTAACTACTGCTTTTTATTACAATACGTTACTCCAGTTAAAAATAAGTGATATTTAACACATTCTTTGTAACACACGTGCTGCAACAGATATATCGCTTCACTGACATTAAATTAATTTTCTACGTTTTTACTCAAGCAGAGGTTCACATCGCAATGTTTGTCCCCGCAACGCACAAGTAGATAGTTTTTAAATTTTTTTTCAAAGGGAAATAATTTTTCATTCCAAGGGAAACAAAATAGTTGTTAAACGTAATTAAAATTTTTAACATTGCGTCTTTCGTTCTTTACAGTATTACAATATATTTATTTAATAGTAAATAGCACAAAAAGTTTCCTTGTAGAAGCAAGTAATTTAAAAAAAAATGTTTAATCCTTTTATAACTTTGCTCAAGTATTTTTGTTAAACATTTCTAAATGTACACTGGATTGTAGTTTTGGGAAAATGATATGTATCAGAGAATAGATCTCTTGACGCTACCAAACTCCATTAGCTTTAATGTATTTTTGGCCGGCATAAACTGCCTCATAAATTAAGTTGGGAAAACATTTTTGAGGTAAGTTTTTTTTTTTTTGCCTCAGAAAGATACCTTTATTTGACCTAACTGTGGAGGTAAAGAAAAGTTCAATAGGACGAATTATAAAAAATGTAATTTGGAGAAAAAAGAGAAGGTAAGTCTCTATCTGTGAAAGAAGGAGATCTGGGAAATTTCTTCAGATATATTTTAAGTATCCAGGGCAACATCTCTCCAAACTAACAAATTACTGACGAGTTCCCTTAGATCACAGAATATAAATTACAACACATGAAACACTAACATATTTTTTTTAAAGCTTAAAACTGGTTTGTAAAACAATTATTCTTATAATAAACTGTGAATCTAGATATCGGAATGAGAAGTGAACACCAAGTCTATAACCCATCACTCCTATAGTACTATTACCACGATGTTGAACTACACTTCTAGTGTTATATTACTCCTACTAGTACACTTAACTTAGTGACTGGACTTAGTTTTTGAGTGATGGAGCTGGCTTGTCTACTGGGTCAAGATGATTCGATGCTGTTGCCCATGTCTGACACTTCCAATTTTAAGGAGTAACTGAAAGCTGAGACTGTGAGTTTCTGAGATAGCCAAAGTCACTTCCTCGTTTGAGCTGAGAAGACATGACGTGAGACAGGACACACATTAAGACAATCTGTTGATAGCAATGTAAAGCAGTTCCTGTGCTAAAATCTCCGTGTAAGAACAAGTAGACAGACATGTTATCACGGGTAAGACAACTATAGACAGACATGTTATCACGGGTAAGACAACTATAGACAGACATGTTATCACGGGTAAAAGAGCTATAGACAGACATTAAAGAGACATAGTAGACAAAGAAAAACCTTGAAAGGATGACACAGGACAGACGGGGTTAGTGTGTGTTTGTTGAGGACATTCAAGGGAACATAAAATACGAGTATGTTGATGATGATAAAAGCTTTATTTAATTTTATCTAAATATTCTCTTAACTAGTTCCGTCCCGTAGCACAACCTGATACACAAGTTATATCAATAGATTACAAGGCAGTCATTGTTCTGGAAACGCACAGGTATCAGATATGGAAGGAGAACCTAAAACACATTGAGAAAGTTACAAGACGCACACACACAACGGGTAGGAGCGACATGAAGACGCCTTGAACAAATAACCCAGGACAGGCAGACTAAACGTAAACTGAAAGTAATAAATATGTAATGTGGTAGAGAAGTATAGACAATGATTAAGTTCAGAAAGTTTAGAGACTAAAATATGTAGTAGTGGTATATAAGGTATAGACCAATATTACCAATACTTATGGAATCTAATAAAAAAGGTCTAGCTAACCCCATAAAAGATATTGCCGTAGGGTAATAAAATGTTAGAGACTTCATCATACTACGTCCAGCTTTTTTTTTAGGTGATAGTGATAAGTTCCTTCCTTGCTGCCTTTGCATTCCTAACACTAAAGAAGAGCCAGCTACCCATTTACAACTGGTTTACCTGGTGCGTAACGCTGTCAGGTTTCGATCTCGGAATCCCGCAGCTGTACCGCGAGAGGAAAGAGCTTTAACCACTCAGCCAATTGGACACTACTTTGACATCAGAAGTAATGAACAATGATATCCTGGCGGAGACCAGAGAACAGGGTCAGCAATATAACTCTTGAGAGTGAAGATATACTTGACAGTTTATTAGTTAATGCTATGATTAAAACATTATCTAAACGTTCTTGTGTGAGTGAAGTACATTTTATTCTAGACCTCACATAGTTCAAGGTCTCTGCTGATACAACAACAAGGCTACTTTTACCTGCGCCTCATAACAGACAACTAAAGCGAATCTACTGAAAACTCTAACAATCTCATAATCTACTACAAATTGTTAGGAAACCTACTGTGGTAAAAGTACAATAAATACTTGACATCGGGATGGGGTGATAAATGTAACACATTCTCTTTGTTCAGTCTCCAGCAGGTGAGTATAGCAGATGAAGGGAAAAAAGGTACAACTCTAGATACCAATAAATGTGGTTTTTTTTTTTCTTTACACGTACACTGTGTAAATAAAACTGAGGAATCATGTGTTACAATTATGAATTCACTGATTATTGTTTTAATAGAGAATATGTTATGTGGAGGCAAATCATGGATTATAAAACAGGGGATTAATGGGAACCCAAGTTATGTGGTTTTACAGAGCAGTGTTACAAATCAGATGGACATTTAAGGGAATAAAGGATGACATCCCGGTAGAAGGCAGCGTTTAAGATCAGCGAAAAGAAGACATGATACGTTCCTCTTCTACCTCGGGGTGTAGAGGTTTGCTAGGGAGAACGCCATACTATCTTATCGTCTCTCTTTCTCTTGGTCATTAAGCAGTCTAGTCCTCGTTCTTTCGGAGATTGTTTAATGTTGTTCTCCTAACGAACTTTACGTCGTCCTGGAGGTCGACATCTCTGGCTCTTAGTTTCCCATACTTGTTATGGTAGTCGATCTAACTCTATTCTACATTCATGGGCAAACCATCGTAATTGGGACTTTTCCACTTGGGTCTGAAGGGGCTGGGTTTTGAGGCACTTATGTATCTTAACCATGTCTCTTCTTGTTACTTCAGATACCTTACTCAGATATCTCAATGGAGCTGGCTTTTGTGACTTTCAGTCATAATCCATGACTCGCACCCATTTCTCAAGACTGGAACACAGGAAGAGCGGTATACAGCCTTTTTCGCGTTCTTCCGCATTTCGCTTTTGCTGTGGAATTCTCGATTTTTGCCGTGAAAAAGTCTCCCAGCTACCGCTTTTGGGTAGCGAACTCTTCTTTGATGTCTCATTTCCTATCTATGACAGCTGTAAGGTACTTAAAGTGGATGACCTTCTCTAAGAGCTGTTCAACTCTTAAAGTAGTAACAAAGCTATGTCATCAATAAGTATTAACCGAAACCAATAGAAAAGGTACACAAATAAACTCCAAACTAATATTCAATTCATGCCATATAGATACAAGTATGCTTCTGAGCAGCACAACAAAATGAAATATTAACCAGTAAAAACTCCATTGTAAGGAATAATACAGTAAAGAACGTATTATTTTAAAAAAAGTCTTGACGTAACCAACACTTCCATGTACATAGTAAATGGTTGAAAGAGGCGTGCTACTCAAAAGAAAGTAGTAAACATCAAAACTTAAACAAATAGGAAGTGTGCTGTCAGAAGAATCTAATGCCTTGTTTCTTTCCGGAAAATCACGATGGTTTCTGTATTTCCGCCTCCTGTGTCTCCGCATTCCTGTTGTCTTATGTAGAAAATGAACCCACTCCACCTTGGCTGCAGCCGTAAAATCCACAATTCTGCCAGCCGGAGGCAATTGTGAAAGTATGTGGCCTAATGGATATGAACGCAGTTTCATAATCCAGATATACTATTTTCGAAACCTGGTGCAGGCGGTTTGGTAGCAGATCGCTTTGTGTTGATTTTTAACAATGGTATAAGCGCCGTACCGTTCAGAAAGCAATGGCAAACTACTGAATGAAAAAAATTGCCTAGAAAAATCACAAACAGCCAATAAAAGCTGGGGTTGATTGCCACGTCCTGTAAAGGTTAAGCAACTAAATATATATATATATATATATATATATATATATATATATATATATATATATATATATATATATACATATACATATATATATCTTCTTCTTCTTCCGTCCTTAGCCAACGACCGGCAAAGCAGTCAGTGGCCATTACGCCTAGTGGCGTCTTAAGGGCAACAGCGAATAGATTTTCTTTGCCGTTGTTCCCATCACGCCTAATGGCGTCTTTAGGGCAACGACAAATCAATCCGTTTGCTGTTGTTTCCGTAATCAAAGTGACTGGCAAACGGGTGATCAGCTCGTTGGTATATATATATATATATATATATATATATATATATATATATATATATATATATATATATATATATATATATATATATATATATATATATCTTTCCTACAACTACACATACCTAGGACACTGAAGCTAAGTAAGCAGTACTCTTGATTAACGTTATATTTAATATTTTTTATTGATTTACAATTTAACACCACTCTGACGTAAGTTCAGTTAGGTCAAGGACACAGGCATTTGGTTCGGTTTTTAAAGGCCATATTCATTGCACACGGACAATTCTATCAGTGCTCAGATCTCCTTCGTTAGATCACACAAGGAGGATCTCAGCACAGTACACGAACGTTATTTTTATTGTCATATTATTGCTTCTAAGGTATGTGTATGATTCTCCATCTTGTAGTCATGTTTCTTCAAGTGTAGCATTGCTGTCGTTTCCGTCATTTACTCTTGTCATCTTTGTTTTTTCCTTGTACATTTTCATACCCACCAGCTGTGACCTTTCATCTACCAGCTGTGATCTTTCATCAAGTATTTGCATTGTGTCCTTCACTGATTACAGTTATGTACAGAAGAGCCAGTTCGTTGGCAACACTGTTAACTGTGCGTTGACTAGTGCGGAGAAAATAATATTTTAAGCAAAATATTGTCAAATTAGTAAGGCTTTTGAACAGATCTCCCCTTTCAAGTGCTGCGTCCCAGCACGAGATTAGGACCAACCTTCATCTTATTAATGTTAGTCGTCCAAGCAGGAGTTGATAACTATTGCGGATTAAAGTTTCTTGCCTGTGACAAATATACAGGGTGTCCATAAAGTCTCTTTACAATTTAACAAATTTATTACAAATGCAAATGAAAAGACAAATATGTGGAAATTATTACAAAATGAGAAGTAGATACTGAAGTTTTTTTTGCCTCATTTAATACACCTCTATATCGGCACCATTAGTTGCACGAAGCACATCAAGACGGTACTCGATTTCTTGCCATGTTCGCTGTAGCATAGCCTCATCAATGGTGGCAATGGTATCATTCACCTTTGGACTATCTCGGTGAAGTTCCCTAGTCACATGGGGGTTTTCTGATCCCCAGATTCTCACATTATGTGTGTTCAGTTTCCCTGAAACATAAAAGGTTGCCTCATCACTAAAACAAACTCGGGTGAGGAACGTTTCATCCTCAGAAATTCGTTCCAGCATGTTAACTGCAAACTCTTTTCGTCTTGGTTTATCATTTGGCTCGAGTGCCTGTAAGAGTTGCACTTTGTAAGCGTACAATCGCAAGTTCTTGTGTAGGACTTTGTGCACTGTTTAACGTGGTAGCTCTAACTGTCTGGCAGCAGTACGGATGGACTTTGTGGGAGAATGATAAAAGGCTTGTCTTACACGCTAAATGTTTTTCTCAGATGTTCTTGGTCGTCCACTCCTCCCTTTATCCAACACTGTCCCTGTCTCCATAAATTTCTTGTGCCATGCACGAATTGACGGACGTGACGGTGGATCTCTTCCATACTTAGTTCTGTAGTTTCGCTGAGTCTGCCTATCCGATTTTGTTTCAATAAACCATGATACACATTGTGCATTCTCTTGAGGAGTAGCCATGTTTTTAGGGGTTCATTTAACAGTACCTCTTTCATCAACAGGGTACTTGAAATACGATAAAGGTATGTGATTAAAAACTTTGATAACCACTGAGTACATAGAACAAATCTAATTAAGATATCTCATCAATTGCCTTTGTAATAAATCTGTTAAATTGTAAAGAGACTTTATGGACACCCTGTACTACTAGTCAAAAGTCAAGGGCCACTTAGAAAAACCTTCGTTGAACCCATAAAACAATTCTGATATAAACGTAATTGGTATCAGTCAAAACGGCATTTATTGAATACTAAATTGACATGTCACGTAAAGAAATGGAAACACACATTCAAACGCAATGAAGCTGTGAAGTGTGTCACCCACCTTTTCAAAAGTCACACAATAGATATTGGACAAATAGACATTTCAAAATCGGGTATGACCACCGTTTGTAGCAAGGCATTCAAGACAGCGTAGACGCATCGAGTCCGCAAGGGTCCAAAGAGTATCATGAGGAACACCATGCCATACCTGAAGCAGAAATGCAGTCAGCTGTGCAACATCCATTGGCAGAGGGTAGCGAACAAAATCAACTGAATACGCTAGTGTTTAAATTAGTCTTAACTGTAAACTTAACGCGCGTTGACAAACTTCGACCAAGGACATACCAGAGGTGCTCAATCGGAGAAAGGTCAGGTGAATGAGCTGGCCACACCATCTTGATGATCCCATGTTGCTGAATAAATTCATTCACCACACGAGCTCGATGGGGTCGAGCGTTATCATCTTGGAGGATGGCATTACCACCTATGGTTTCCAGAGCAGCCTGAACAATTGGTCTCAAGATTTCGTTCTGGTATCTTGGGCTGGTCAAGTTGCCTTGGATGATGTAGAGTGGGGTCCTGCCGTGTCTGTAGAAGCCTCCCCAGGCCATGACAGAACCCCTACCATAACGATCTACCTCTCGAATTGTGTCATCAGTAAATCGCTCTCCTGGTCATCTCCAAACTCGAATCCTGCCATCATTGAATGACACAGTGAAGCGAGATTTATCAGTGAAAAGAACTTGACTCTATTGTTGCCTTGTCCATCGGATGTGCTCGCAACACCAAGCAACACGGGCTCTGCGATGAGCAGGAGTAAGAGGGATTCTGACTGCAGGACGTCGAGCAGCCAGTCCAAATTCATGTAAACGTCTGCGAATAGTGCTTTGACTGATATTAACGTTTACAAATTGTCTCAGCTGACATCTTAGAGTGGATCAAGTCATTGTTCAATGGCGCAAGGCTGACAACAAGAGGTACCGGTCATCATGTCTATTGGTGCATGTAGGGCGACCTGGCCGTGGTGATTCTCCACACTTCCTGTGGCCTGAAATCTCTCCAAAATTCTTTGGATAGTAGAGTGTGACACTGCAAGCCGTCTAGCAACCTCACGGACAGATAAACCACTTTCAACCCACGCTATAGCCCTCATTCTTTGTAAGGTATCAAGACTTCTTCTCGGTGGCATGGTTTTTGCAAGTGATGAAACTACCCTAAGTCTGCTGATTGTAAAACAAATTAAGAGTGAACTCTGTTCACGAAAAGTCGCCATTGCACGTGGAATGTCAATCAGCACGATTACTTTACCTGTTTGGTTGTACGGAAGTTTGAAAAAAACAGATTAAAAATGTGAATTTATGGTCAGCAAACCTAATTGCACGTGAGCAACCTGGTTGTCGGTGAGTTGGTTTTATGCTTAACGTGCATAGCGGACTGTCAGAGGAAGATATTGCACTCATTTTTACTAAAAACTTCCTTCATTTAATCATTATATTCTGTCATGGCCTGGGGAGGCTTCTACAGACACGGCAGGACCCCACTCTACATCATCCAAGGCAACTTGACCAGCCCAAGATACCAGAACGAAATCTTGAGACCAATTGTTCAGGCTGCTCTGGTATAAAAAGGTATTGAAAAAAATAGGGTGGCCCTTGACTTTTGACGAGTAGTATATTTAGGCAAATTGTTTTTTCCACAGGCAAGAAACATTTGATACATGCAAGAAATAATCAAAGAAATATTTGGCCCCTGCAAAAAAAAAAAAAAAAAAAAAAAAAAAACTATAAACAGATTAATAAATATTTACCTACAGGTTGGAACATTTGAGCAGGACTGGGAGAAACTTGTGGCGCCATCTTTGCATATTGGAAGAAAGGTTTTCATTAAAGTTCGACAATTGCTGGACAAAAAAGTAGATAACCGTTTGATGACTGGAACAAATACTTAGTTACACTTGACTGAACAGGTAAAAAATTTGGACACAAGTTTAACTTTAAGAAAAATTTTACAATCGGAAAATAACGTTTCAAGAAATATTTGACAAATGGAAAAAACATTTGAAGAAAAATTTGACCACTGAAAAAATTTTTGAAGAAATATTTGACAAGTGGAAGAAACATTTGCATAAATATTTGACCACTGTAAGAAATATTTGCCAAGTGGAAAAAATTTGAAGAAATATTTGACAAGTGGAAGAACCATTTGCATAAATATTTGACAACTGTAAGAAATATTTGACAAGTGTAAAAAAATTTGAAGAAATATTTGACAAGTGGAAGAAACATTTGCATAAATATTTGACAACTCTAAGAAATATTTGACCACTGGAAAAACATTTGGAGAAATATTTGACAAGTAAAAGAAAGATTTGCATAAAAATTTGACAAGTGTAAGAAATATTTGCCAAGTGGAAAAAACATTTGAAGAAATATTTGACAACTGGAAAAAAATATTTGCATAAATATTTGACAAGTGGAAGAAACATTTGCATAAAAATTTGACAAGTATAAGAAATATTTGCCAAGTAGAAAAACATTTGAAGACATATTTGACAAATGGAAAAAAAAATTTAAAGATATATTTGACAACTGTAAGAAATATTTGTCAAGTGGGAAAAAAATTTGAAGACATATTTGACAAGTGGAAGAAACATTTGGATAAATATTTGACAAGTGGTAAACTGTCGTAATTTTTATTTGAGATAGGTCTTAGAAATAGTGGTCCCGTTCGAGTGAAGAATGATGGTGAAGGCTCTATGATAGTAGGGGTTAAGAAATAGATAGTTGATTCACCAGGGTGCTGAAAAGAGTAAGGACAGTCTCCAAAATCGGGTACTTTCTCCGATTTGCCTATCTTACGACAATTTTGTTTATCTGTAGACTCCTAAACCTCTCCTGGCTAAACAATTTTTGCCAGTTACTCAACACTCATGTACACACACCAATTTGGTGCTTCAAACACACAAACGAGAATACAAACTGCATATAACAGATATGGGTAATGGGTCCGCCAACACAGTAATTTAAGGTTAATGGCGTTCATTTATCATTTAAACCAAAATCACAACATTTAGCATGGTACAGTCAACAATCATAGTTACAGAAAAACCCAGTCCAAAGACAAGTGGTTATCAGAAAGAGATACTTTAACCCAAAAAGATAGATTAATTTATTCTCATAGGGGGTTTTAACATATTTAGTATGGGATGTAGGAACAGAGTCCTTATATTCTCCAAGTTATCCTTTGACTAAGCAGATTAAGGGAGGAGGAATAAGAAAAGGTAAGCAACCCCACTAAAAGAGAACAATACAAGGAATACAGTACAAGGATATTTACCAAGTACAGAGAATTATAAGTTTTGCTAATATCTCTCGTTCATTTATGCACGCTAGCGATGGCCATCATATCAGTCACACACATATTCTCACTTACCGATCGTTGAATCTGGCACTCCATAGAATAACACAAACAGGCAAGTAAATACTCAATACATGAATGAGTCTTTTCCTTCGTTTTCCTGCCCCAGACTAGCAGGTTGGGCGTTTAGCAATGTTTCCCGTAATCGCTGGAAGGTGAAGCATTAGTGTTCCTATATGATTATTATCTAAAAGTTTCTATGGGATGGCACTGGCACAGGTAAAGTTATGAGAAGGTAGTCGTCTCCTGGATTTCACCGCTGGTGGTGTAAAACCTTTATAGCGTGATGACAAAGACTGAACAGCGAGTTATGTGGTTCTCCGGGGTTTAAATCCAGTAGAAATAACAGGACTGTCAGTGTACTAGAATATATTCCTTTTCCACAGTAGAGCAGTAAAAATTATATATATATATATATATATCGCTTCTGGCAATTGTTCTTCTCCAGTTAATTTACATAATTTATTGCTTTATGAGTTTTAAATGTTCTTGGGTTTGCTTTATCTCCTGTAACTTTAGAGAGCGAGACCGCAACGGGTCGCCACAAGAAGATTATATTTAAAAGGTTCATAAAATTCTGGATGATAGAAGAACCGAGTCTGGAGGACTCTATAATTTCTGGGGCGCAAAGGTATATGATCATCTTATGTGAAAAAATAGAAAACATGAAATCATACACTCAATACTAATCATACTCTGACGCGCGCTAAGTTTACAGTTAAGACTAATTTAAACACTAGCATATTCAGTTATATATATTTAAAAAAAACTCTCCGCGAGTCTAATGGTTAAAAACACACGTATATACAGAACTAAACTGTATTAATTTGTTATAAATCCCTTAGCGGCTTCAAAATAAATTTAAGCATCTATTATATTGGGAAATAACGTATAGATATATCATTTAATTTACAACTGGAAACTTTTATGATAGGTTTATTTAATAGTTTTAAATTAACACAAAATCTAGTGAAATAAAATGAAAGAACTAGACCACTGATTACTTGAAACTAATATATTCCGACTGGCCAAATAGAATGAATTGTAGACTCCAATATAGAAGATATGCACAGGAAATCTTGTTCTATATAGCTAGTGCTTTCATCAAACTCTCTGACGCAAATGATAAACTGCATTCTTCAGTGGTCTCAATATATAATTAAAGAATTGAAGGATCAGGGGACACGCGAAATGTCACAACTTATTTGATATTAGGGGAATTCTGTGTTACTTCGCCGCTGCAAAGCTTCCTGACTTCCCCCGTCTCTGTTCGACCGCCAGCGCTCTCCTCTAGTTCGCACTGAGGTGTTAAACGAATGCGTGAAACTGCTCTGTTCATTCCGGGGACCACTACTGCCTTTGATCGTATCCCGCTCTCCCGATAAAGCTTTGGCAACTCCTACTAGGCGGGGTGCCAGAAAAGTGTAGAGAAATGCTTGATTAAAATCGCTCTAGAGATGGGCGGTAGGCGTGGTTTAACCTCCCCTAAGACAAAGCGATGTCCTGGATGCACGCATGAAAACTGTTTATCATATTAATTAGCCCCGTTGTAGAATTCCACGTTGCTATTGTGCATGCTAATGAGCCCGCGTAGAATCCACGCTGACTATTGTGTTTCACACAAATCCAGGGGCTGCGATGCTATACGGGGCTACTATCCTTTATCATCCATCAATTCAGGGACGTCACTTTTCATACTATACATCCGTCACAGAAACAAATTTGAAGAAATATTTGACAACTGGAAAAAAATATTTGCATAAATATTTGACAAGTAGAAGAAACATTTGCATAAATATTTGACAAGTGGAAGAAACATTTGCATAAATATTTGACAAGTGGGAAACAAATTTGAAGAAATATTTGACAACTGGAAAAAAATATTTGAAGAAATATTTGACCACTGGAAAAAAAAATTGTAGAAATATTTGACAAATGGATAAAAAATTGACACATCCTAAAAAAAATTGGCAAGCGGAAAAAATTTGAAGAAATATTTGACAACTGGCAAAACATTTCCATATATATTTGACACATTAAAAAAAAATTTGACACGTGGAAGAAAATGTGAAGAAATATTTGACACATGCAAGAAACATTTGCGTAAATATTTGACAAGTGGAAAAACAATTTGACAATTCGAATAAAATTTTGACCACTGGAAGAAACATTTGAAGAAATATTTGACAAATGGAAAAAAAAACATTTGCATAAATATTTGAGACGTGCAAAATAAAAATTTGACAAATGTAAAACAAATTTGACAACTGGCAAAAAATTTTAAGAAATAATTGACAACTGGAAAAAAATTAACAAGTTGAAAAACATTGAAGAAATATTTGACAACTGACAAAACATTTGAAGAAATATTTGACAAGTGGACAAACTTGACAAGTGGGAAAAAAATGTTGAAGAAATATTTGGCAACTGGCAAAACATTTGAAGAAATATTTGACAAGTGGAAAGAAAAATTGACAACTGGCAAAACATTTGAAGAAATATTTGACAAGTGAAAAAAAAATCTGAAGAAATATTTGACAACTGGAAAAAAAATTGCATAAATAATTCACACATGCAAGAAACATTTTAAGAAATATTTCACAAGTGGAAAAAATTGACAACTGGTAAAACGTTTGACGAAATATTTGACAACTGGCAAAAAATATTTGCATAAATATTTGACACATGCAAGAAACATTTGAAGAAATATTTGACAAGTGGAACAAAATTGACAACCGGTAAAACGTTTGAAGAAATATTTGACAACTAAAAGAAACATTTAAAGAAATATTTAAAGATGTATTGACAGCTGATCTATTTACCTACAGATTGGAACCTTTGACCAGGACTGGGAAAAATTTTGGGAGCCTTCTTGGTGCTTGGAAGAAAAATGTTCACTAAAAGTTTGAAAATTATAGGACAAAAAAGTAGATAACCGTTTGATAACTGGAACAAATACTTAGTTACATTTATTTAATTTACTAAATTTCCGTGGTCGCCGCATATTTGAAACGATTAGGAGACAATATAAAAACCTATCACCAGATGTCGTGTGTGTAAAAAAAAAGTGAAACTTTAAATCCCGGGGGTTCAAACACATGAACGAAGGAATGCTTCTTTTATAAATTTCTACTATTGATCTCTTGTATTTTGAGCTTGTCTGCAATGAAGTTGATAAGGGTGGATTTAGGCTGACTGGAAGTATCACCCCTATCGACACCGGGTAGATTATAGTTGTATTGTAGGGTGTCCTATCTGGTTTTTATTGTTGCCGTGTGTAAATTAGTTGGATAGTCCACAGAGTACAGCACAGGCAAAATGACATGCAAAGTCATAGAAATGGTAAACTGTCACGTGACGTTTATATACCATTTTATTGTACACCACAATGACAGTCACGTTACATACGTCATGAGACATCACAGTTCAACAATTGTAGCATTCAGAAATAATATTGGTGCCAACTGATATTCATGTAGGATCCAATCCTCATCAGTCATAGCGTAAACAACAGTTCAAGGTTAACCATGAAATGATAAGGGTGCACCAAAATGCCAGGTACGTTAGCTCCGTTATAACACACTACAGTTCAATGAATGTCTGCATTCATTAATAATATTGGTGCCACTGATATTCATGTAGGATCCAATCCTCATCAGTCATAGCGTAAACAACAGTTCAAGGTTCACAGAGTCATAAAGTTATTATTATTCATCAGTCTGTCTGAATAATATGGCACAGTGCTGGATGCACTAATATTCATTCTTATCAATAGTGTAACAGTGTCAGCTGCATTTCATCAGTACACATACATATTAATCATTACTCCTCTCCTGTGTAATAAATAAGTTTATTATCGTTTGCACGAGAAATAGCATTGAGGAGTACAGGTCGAACTGACCTTTATCACCTTTCTAAGTCTAACCATTTCTGACTTAGGCGTAATCGCTGGCATAGCGAATCCTGGAAAACAGACAATAGTCCTGTTGGTCTAAAGCGACCCATATATATAAATTGTTCAGGTATAAAGATACCACAGCTGATAGAATGGTCTGGCGCTCTCTCTTCCAAACCTCTACACCTCACGGTAGAAGGGGAACGACTAAGTAAGTAAGTATAAAGATATCAGTGGCGAAATCCTAATCAAAGTACCTCTCCATTTTGAATCACACAAGCGAGCAGAGAGCAACAAAAATGTCGAACTTCTAGATGTTATCGTAAAGTTCAATAAAGAGGAATTACCTTTATTCGGAATCAACCACAAAACATATGCCTCCAGGCGGCTTGAATAATACTGGGAAAAGTCTATAGTTAGATAACTAACTCACAAAAGACTATGCACTTCCCTATCAAAATCACAAGACGCAGATGCGTCCACTCTCTACTCAGTACATCTTCACAATGCCGCTGGGCGGAAGACGATTCTACCTCGCAAAGTCCAGACATGCGCAGAAAAGCCTACATCTGAGTAAAATTCAGCGAGACGATGGTTGAAGACCTTCTAGAAAGATTTTGTAAGAAATCTTGCCTTATATGGTCAGCAAACGAATCCTCAACACTGGTTTCAGACATTCTAACAACAGTTGACCGATACTACCAAATAAGGAGAATGGTCACACTTCGTTCAAAAAATATGGACCGAACGTGTCTCGTCACAAGAGGAGGTAATCATCATAATAAATGATAATTTCAATATCCAGAGTTATGTAGCTTTGACTGAAAAAATTAACGTGTACATTTCAGTCAATCTAATTACACAATGTCTTTAGCAAAAAATGATCATACAATGACTTTAGGAAAAATGATCATACAATGACTTTAGAAAAAATGATCTGTGCGTAACATTACCGCACCCTCCCGGGAAAAAAAAATGAAACATTTTTTTTTAAAAATCCTGGAGCCGTAAAAAACCCCAGGCTCCTAACGCACGTATGATGCGCGGATATATTGCCTAAAAATGAGGCTAGCTCGACGCATGGAGCGAAACTGAGATTATATCTCAGATCCTTAGAGAAAAAAAATTTACCTAAGTATACGCGTATATATTCCAGGAAGGTGCCACCAACACACGTCACAGTGAGCAACATAATAATGCAAGTCAAATTATACACATACAAATCTATGAAATTAAATATATTATCATAGTGTTGTGCAAACAGCGGTGTAATATACTGATATACCGCACTATAATATTACATATATTCAAACACAGAGTACATTAAATAATGCATTATCAATCATTAGCAATACATGTGCTGTTTCTCATAGACATAAATACAATGGATACAAGAAGATGTGGACATCATCCGCTCCAACCTAGGACAGGACTTCATAACTTCCAAGTTCCACAATGTACATAATTTCTAAGACGTCAATGATGTGCTGCGAAACTATCAATAACACAAATCTTTAAGACACTTGTTAAATCTCTTAATACAATCATTAAAGTACAATCTCTAAATGTGGCCATGTGCTCTTTTGGCCCGTATATCGCTAACTAAGCCTTCTTCTGTTAAGAGCAAATCACTAACGGAAAAAAGGAAAATACATGGTACAATGTTATAAATTCCCAAAAAGTGAGAAAATATGAGCCAAAATGTCATTATAGTATTGAGCTGTACATCAGGAAATATATATATGACAGAAGAGTTATGTGGAATCGTGTGGGCACCTAGACAGAATGTCTGCCATCACATTATCCGAACCACGGATAGCTCGCACCGTGAAATGAAATGGTTGAAGAGCTATGGCATATCGAGTGGACCTCGAGCTCTTCAAGTTTTTGCTCTGAATAGCAGTAAGAGCTTTCTGGTCAGTTTCCACAATAAAATGCGCGCCTAGAAGAAATCTTTGTAACTTCAGAATAGACCATACCATGGCCAATAATTCACGGTCTAAAACCGAGTAATTTTTTTCTGCAGCATTTAATATCCTAGAGATATACATCACCGGATGCAGAGTATCAGAATACTCCTGCATAAGTGCTGCCCCAATCCCAGTTGACGAGGCGTCACTTCGAAGAACAAAAGTCTTCTCAATAGTAGGTAACCTAAGGATAGGTGGAGATGAAAATAGAGTTTTAACCTGGTCCAATGAGGATTGACATTCCTGAGACCAGCGGATCAGATTAGGCGATCCTTTCTTCAATAGAGTAGAAAGCGGTGCCATAATGGAGGACAGATTCGGAATGAATCGTCCGTAAAATTGTATCAAACCTAAAAGACTCCGTACTTGTTTCTTTGTCTTAGGGACAGAAATGTTAAGTATTTTTGAAACATTGTAGTCCTCTGTCTTTAAAAGACCATGACCAACCCGATGACCCAGGAAAGAAATCTCACTAAATCCTATGCAGGCTTTAGAAGGTTTTGCAGTCAAGTTATACTCGCGAAGAGTAGACAGTAATTCGTATAAACCCAAATAGTGATCTTCCCAGGAATCACTGAAATGACAGATATCGTCTAAGTATGCTATGACATCTGTACGATATGCGAGAATTCGCCGCATCATGCGTACGAATGTAGCAGGGGCGTTCATAAGACCGAAAGGCATGAAATTCCATTGGAATAAACCCCTAGGTGTAGAAAACGCTGTAAAAGGTTTGGCACGTTCAGTTAAAGGGACTTGCCAATAACCTTTAGACACGTCTAGTTTGGTAAAGAATCTAGAATTAGAAAGTTTATTTAGTAGCTCTTCCAATGAAGGCATAGGTTCAGCATCGAACTTCGTAACTTGGTTCAATTTGCGATAATCTACGCAAATGCGAATGTTATTATCCTTCTTTCGAACAATAACCATAGACGAAGAGTATGGTGAAGTAGATGGTTCGATTATTTCCAACCGTATCATCTCATCCAATTCTTTCTCGACTTGTGACTGAAAGTGGATAGGTATTGGATAGGGTCTGACTCTGATAGGATTAAGGCCAGTAAGCACTATGTCATGTTCGATGACATGTGTGTGTCCCGGGATGTCTGTAAGAACATCCTGAAATGTTTGCAACATCGAAGAAACTTGTCGATGTTCCTCAGCGGAAAGATTTGGAGAAACGGTAACGTTTTTCCAAGATTCCGTAGAATAAAGTGGGACCATAGGTAGTGGAAGATTGACATCAGAAAAAGTAGTTTCCTCATCCTGTATAACTGACAGGGATGAGTAATGACCATGAGGTACTTTAGAATTGTCCGATTCCTGGAAAATAGGCTGCAAGTAGTCAGGTCTTTCATGAAATTCCGTGAGCATATTTATATGGAAAGTTTTATGCTTTCCATCAATATCGACAACATAGTCGACATCGGAAATTGTAGAGACTACTGCATATGGACCTTTCCATGCAATAAGAAGTCTGTTCTCCCTTGACGGAAGAAGAACGTATGCTTTGTCACCTGGACAAAGTTGTCGTAGACATCTATTTTTATTTGCAAACTGCCTTGCCTTTTCTTTAGCAAATTCGGATGAAGAAGTTGCTAGTTTGCATGCCTCGATGATCTTTTGCCTAAGAGCAATGACATACTCGTAAGAAGATTGAGTCTAATCGCTAATATTATCGGCAGTGATTAGATTGTGAAGTAAAGACATAGGGCCGCGCGGTTGCGCGCCAAAGACAAGTTCAAAAGGGGAAAACCCTGGGTGTTCATTGGGAACCTCTCTATAAGCAAAGAGAGCCGCGGATAAAACCCTGTCCCAATCCTAAGGATGATCCTCAGTTATCTTCCCAAGTAACGTTTTTAGCGTCCTATTCAAACGCTCAACTAACCCATTAGACATTGGGTGATAGATACTGCTGAGAGACCTTTAAATTTGTAGCATAGACATTACCTGTGACATAGTGTCCGATATAAGTTGAGTGCCATGGTCTGACAATATTTCTCCGGGGAAACCCAAGCGAGAAAATATCAGCCAAAGAGCGTCTGCGATATCAGCAGTTGAGATGCTCTTGAGAGGTATAGCCTCTGGCCAACGTGTGCACATATCGACACATGTAAGGATACATTTATGTGCTCTGGCCGACTTAATCCTAAAAGGACCGATAATATCTATTGCCATTTTTTGAAAAGGGCGAATAGGAATGTCAGCAGCCTGGATAGGCGCAGCATGTCGTGGTCCCTTCGATTTGACCTCCTGACACACTTTGCAAGAACGACAGTAAATTCGTATGTCTTTGTTCACAAATATCCAAAAGAAAGCCGCAAGAACCCTCGACTTTGTACGGGAAAAACCCATATGTCCAGCACATTGCGAGTCATGAGCATGCTGCAATATTTGCAATCTCATACTCTTAGGCACGAGAAATTGTGAATTAGTGGACGTAGACGAGTCTTGTACCATACGCACAAGTACGCCGTTCTTCATAGAAATCCAAGACTTTCTATTATTATTCTGATTTGGATCACCTTTTTTCGCTAGAATGAAGAATTTTTGTAAAGAAGGATCTTCTTCTTGCAATTTTATAAATGAGTCACGTGAAATAATCAAGTGACTATCTTGGCTATCTACTTCATTATCAGTTAATGAAGTTTGAGGTGGATCCAGAGCATGTGCTCTTGTGACCACCGCATTGGTAGCTTCTATGTTTTGCTCTTCCCAAACAGCAATTTGCTGTGGGGTACATTCCCTAACTCCGTGAATACGACCAATAATAAGGTCCGCAATAGGGTTTGGAAGAAGACACGCGTGGACATATCCCGTAAAGAAAGGAGTAGCAATATGTATTATGGAAGTAGGATATTTTTCCACCGTGCCACCAAATGTGACACATTTGATGACCTTTCCTGTAGCACAGGATGGATTTACAAGAGATTGCCTAACGCCAATAGTTGTACATCCAGAATCAAACAAAATTGAGACTGGATTACTATTTACAAGACCCTTATGCAGTATAAGAGAACCTCTCCCGTCATGCGCAACATTAGCAGGAAGAGCTGGAAGAAGATGACCACAGCTTAGAGTAGTTACGGTAGTGTTACGTGCAGTCTTTGATATCTTACAATATTATACATAGGTAATTTTTTAGTGCTTAAGGGAAAGTCATTATTGAGTTACTTCCCTTGAAAGTTGTGCCATCTCTTCGATCAAACTCCGCGGATAAATCCATTTTACTGCGATTTATTCGCTGTTTGGGTAATAATAGATTGTTCTTGCTTCAGAATATCTATGGCCTGAATTTATGTGTATTGTTTGTCTGAGTAGGACGAGTCTGTCTTATATCTGTATATCTTTACATATCTAAGTCGAACTATATGTTCTGTTGTCTCTAGAGAGGTCAAAGGCTATTCGGCGGATGTGTCGCTAGAGTGTGGTGTGATTTGGCTTCGTCCTGATAGGGACTGTGTGTTTCCTATGTCGGCCTGTCGCCGGGAAAAAGTGATCTCAGTATTTGTGGGGAAAGTGATAGTCGTCTAGACCTATCGTGTATGCTTTACCCCAGTGTTTATTCATATTGCCAAGGAATGGCAGTTTCATATTCCCTCTACCAAGGTAATCAAAGATACTCTTATGAACTCTCGATCGAAGCCACCATTTTCGATAGTTACGATTTGAATGTCTAAGAGAATATATTTGACTCGATGAAAACGACTTCGATTCCTAGCAGCACTATATTCTGTAGAATGCAGTCAATTGTTCATGATCAAATCTACAGAGCAATGCAATGTTTTATGAATGACTAACTTTAGGACAGATTCATTATCTGTATCCAAACGTGAGTGACAGTTCACGAGTGAAGCCATCTTGGATCCAAACATGTAGTGACTTTCAAGAAGAGAAAAGGGGATGCCCGTATTATCGCTTGTTTAGTCCAGAGATCACTGCTACACATGAGAACCCGTTATCAGCGGTTCAATATTATTATATGAAAAAAATATGTGCTGAACATTATGTTGAAGAATCGTCGCTAGACGAGATTAGGTTTAGAAGCCATCTGAAATATTGTTTATAAGCTGACGTGCTCAGTCAGTGAAGTCAGATGATATATGTATGGGCGATACTGAGTGCTTGGCTACTGACAGTCCATTATACACTATTCTACATGAGTGCCCATGTAACATTGCAAGACCATTTATCCACTGTACTATGATGTATTATGCCAACCTGTGATTTGTCACTATCTGTGCTGTCGAGTGTGTACGTCCAATTAAACTTTAGAAAAGGTACACAGTCGTTGGTGTCGATGACTTCCAGTCATACATGAGTGTGAGAAAAGAACATTTGTCAACAACACGAACCCTTATCATCATTCGCACATTGTACACTCAATCCATGTCTACACACCACTGCGTAGGTCAAGTTGACATTCCATACACTACAGTGGAGCAAACAACACCATAGAGATCTTATCAACTGATGATGATGATGATGTCTGCTTCCATCCACTTATATCTATCTTTTGGTGGATATCATTAACGGGAAAAAAAATCCAACATTATCAACCTTATCAACTGGTGGACCAGCTTTCTGGGTTTGACCTCGCAGAAGTTCAGAAGTCAACAGATTACCGATACCAGACCGTTTCCTGTGGCTGATACGACACACTTGCAGTATTGGTTTGCTCTTTGTCAACACTTCGTCACGTGACCTGTCAAGTGAATGCAGTATGTAGGTCAGCGTTGTTGACATTTTTACATTAGACATTACAGAGTTTCACAGAACAGTTGGATCAATTCTTGTCAATGTTAACAGGAAGACAGTATTTGTGAACTAAGAAGTCCTATTTTCATCGATGGATCTTCTTGTTTTCCATATATGAACTTTAATATTTAAGGCCAGAATGTTTAATTGAATAAAGTGGCAGTTTGTTTATTTTCATAAAAATAACTTTGCCATTACTGTAAAACTGAGCCTATTTTGCAACACATACTATCATACACATAATTTATATATATTTATGTTTACATGTTATTTGTTTGTATAGTATGTTAGTTTCTATGTCAGCGGGTTGTGTTTAAGGTTGGGCGGCGTCCTCACAACAGAATATCCCACGTCATAGAGGGTCCGTTGTGGGCGTTTTCTATAGGTGCAATTTTCTTGATTGAAAATTTGCTGCGACAACTGTTGCTTTTGTGTTAGCTGTGAAGTCTGTAATTATTGTTATTTTTGTAATATTTCTTTGTTCTTTAGTTTTGTTTTGATTTGTTTGTAATTTGTTGGTCTAACCTTTTCTATCTTTCAGTTCTATTCACAATTTATATTCATATATTGTGACGTCATTTGTGTTGTTATTCTTTGCAGATTCAGTGATTATTTTCATTGATTTCCCTATTTGATTTATTTTGATTTCTGCAAACGTTCTTGTATTGTCAGTCCTATTTGTACTTTATGTATTCTGTTGGTTGACATATGTTTTATATAGGTATATTTCATAAGACACAATTGCCTGTGCACTGCACTTGGATTATGGTATAAACCAGTACCTGATTATTATTACTATTATACAAGACCTTATTAAAGGCTTGTGACCCACAGATATTGGGATAGTATACTGATTAATCAAGTCATTGAGAACTTGTGGTATTATTATTGGTTCAGGTGATTAGTATTATTGTTAGACATCATGTCTACATTAGAATACTTCATTATACAAGGGAAAGCCCTTGATAAGACTGGTCAACAATTAGAACAATGGGCAGTTGCTCAATATGACAAAGCATTAGCTGCAGAAGAGAGAAGAGCTATGGCAGAAGAGAAAAGATTAGCTGCAGAAGAAAGAAAAGCTATGGCGGAAGAGAAAAGATTAGAAAGAGAAGCTGAGGCTGCTGCTGAACAAAAGAAATTGCAGATGCAGGTGGAGGAAAGGAGATTTGAAGCTGAACAAAAAAAATTAGAAAGAGAAGCTGCGGCTGAACAAAAAAGATTAGACAGTGAAGCTGAACAAAAAAGATTAGACAGGGAAGCTGAACAAAAAAGATTAGACAGGGAAGCTGAACAAAAAAGATTAGACAGGGAAGCTGAACAAAAAAGATTAGATGCTGAAGAGAAAAAAGCAATAAGAGAACATGAATTTGAGTTGGAGAA
Organism: Oreohelix idahoensis; assembly: GCA_024509875.1. NCBI lineage: Eukaryota > Metazoa > Mollusca > Gastropoda > Stylommatophora > Oreohelicidae > Oreohelix > Oreohelix idahoensis. The sequence continues at coordinate 76,322 of JAMPIV010009218.1, forward strand.
ATTGAGATTGACAAGTATGAGTAATGTTAATCAGGCATCTAGTGGTAATGGTAAACCTTCTACTTACAAGGTTAAGGTTCCACCGTTCAATCAGTCCAGTGACGATATTACATTCTGGCTGGATAGATTTGAACGTTCTTGTCGTACACATAATGTGGATAAATCACAATACGCTAATCAATTATCAGAAAACTTGAAAGGTGAATCTTTGACTAGATTATGCCTTGTAGGAGAAGCAGATAAGGATAATTATGATGTCATTAGGGCGGCTTTGATAAAAAAATATCAGCTAAGTGAGGAAGGCTATCGCCTTTTATTTAAGACGATGGTACCTGAGACGGGTGTAGAATTCTCAGAATTCACTGCAAAGGCACGTCTCACAGTTGATCGTTGGATTGAGCTTTCCAAAACAGAAAAAACGTATGAAGGACTTATGGATTTGTTGCTCAGAGATAAGATTATGTCATGTGTGAACAAACCTTTCCTTGAATTTATACATGAGCGTAAACCCAAATCTCTAAAAGAAATGGAAGAATATTGTTCCCAATATGTCACTGCACACCCCGACGTGACTTTTGGCAACACTAAGATTAAGGAGAGTATGCCAGTTGCTTCAGCAACACCATACAATCCCAATTATTCACACAGATTTCAGGGACCTCAAAACAGATTTGATAAAAAAGGTAACCATAATAGTTATCAAAACCAAGGTAACCAATCATTTCAGGGTTCTTCTTCAAAGAACTGGAGACGACCTGATAGCTCTCGACACAGGGGTGGTCATAATTATAGGAATTTCCGTAGAGGAAGTAATTATAGAAACTATCAGGGTTATCCGTCTTGGAGTCAACAAGATCATAATTACAGAGATACTCATTATAATGAATATGATAATGGTAACCAAGGGAACTATGACTCAAACCCAAATAGGGGTTACAATAGAGGTAACAATAACTACAGAGGTGATAATAACCGAGGTAGATCTCAAAACAAAAGACATAAACCACATTTTCAGGCAAACTCTGCACAACAAGAGTCCCATGAAGCCTATAAACAGAGTAAAGATAATAATGATGCTAGTAATATGGCATGTGCCGCTTTTGATTTTGGGAGAGCATCTCAGTGCCCCCAATGCAAAACGTTATTTGAGCCAACCACAGTGTCTACTTTAAGCTGTGGCCATCCTCTTCCTGCTCTTCCAGCATCAGTCGCGCATGATGGAAGAGGTTCTCTTGTCTTACATAAGGGTTTAGTGAATAACAATCCAGTCTCTGTGCTATTTGATTCTGGATGCACCACAATTGGTGTTAGGCAGTCACTCGTAGATCCTTCCCGTGCCACTGGACAAGTAGTCAAATGTGTAACATTTGGCGGCACATTAGAGAAATACTCTACTGCTATCATTAGGATTGCTACTCCTTTCTTTACAGGAGATGTACACGCATGTCTTCTTCCGAATCCGATCGCTGACCTCATCATCGGTCGCATTCATGGAGTCAAGGAATGCACTCCGCAACAAATTTCCACGTGGGAAAGGCAAAACATGCAGATTGCTAACGCTGTAGTCACTAGAGCTCAGGCTCTTAATATGCCTCAAACTTCATCTATTGAAGATAATGAAGTGCATAACCAAGATAATCCCTTGGTAATTTCTCGTGACTCGTTTATAAAACAGCAAGAAGATGATCCCACTCTGAAGAAATTCTTCATTCTTGCAACTAAAGGTGATCCGAATAAAGACACAAGTCGTAAATCGTGGATTACAAAGAAGAATGGCGTACTTGTACGTATGGTTCAAGACTCCATTACGTCAAGTCATTCTCAAATCCTGGTTCCCAAGAATTTGAGAGTTAAAATTTTGCAGCACGCTCACGACTCTCAGTGTGCTGGACACATGGGTTTTTCCCGTACTAAGTCAAGAGTCCTTGCGGCTTTCTTTTGGCCATTGGTAAACAAGGACATACGGATTTATTGTCGATCTTGTAAAGTATGTCAGGAAGTTAAATCCAAAGGTCCACGGCATGCTGCACCCATTCAGGCGGCGGACATTCCTATTCGGCCGTTTCAAAAAATGGCCATAGACATTATTGGTCCATTTAAGATCAAGTCTGCCAGAGGACATCAGTTTATCTTGACGTGTGTTGATATGTGCACACGTTGGCCAGAGGCTATTCCTCTGAAGAGCATTACTACTGCTGATATTGCAGATGCTCTTTGGCTTATATTTTCTCGTCTGGGGTTCCCCGGAGAGATATTGTCAGACCATGGCACCCAACTAATATCAGATACCATGTCTCAAGTAATGTCTACTCTGCAGATAGATAGATCTTTAAGTAGTATCTACCATCCAATGTCTAATGGTATGGTCGAACGCCTTAATAGAACACTTAAAAACTTACTGGGGAAGATAACTGAGGATCATCCTCAAGACTGGGACAGAGTTTTACCTGCGGCCCTCTTCGCTTACAGAGAGGTACCCAATGAACATACGGGATTTTCTCCCTTTGAACTCGTCTTTGGCGCGCGTCCGCGTGGCCCTATGTCGTTGCTTCACGATCTCATAACATCTGACAATATTGACGATGACACAAAGTCATCCTACGAATATGTCATCGCGTTGAGACAAAAAATTATCGAAGCATGCAAATTAGCAACTTCTTCTTCTGAATTTGCGAAACAGAAGGCAAGGCAATTTGCCAATAAGAAGAGATGCTTACGACAACTTTGTCCTGGTGACAAAGCATTTGTATTACTACCTTGTAGGGAAAACAGATTACTTATTTCTTGGAAAGGTCCGTACGATATAATATCGAAAATTTCCGATGTCGACTATATTGTCGATATTGATGGGAAGCATAAAACCTTCCACATCAATATGCTTACTGAATTCCATGAACGTCCGGATTATTTGCAACCCATTTTCCAAGCAACGGACAATTCTCCAGTACAACATGGTCATTACTCATCACTGTCCGTGATACAGGATGAGGAAACAAGTTTTTCAGATGTAAATCTTCCTCTTCCAATGATCCCACTTCATTCCAGTGAATCATGGAAGAACGTTACTGTCTCTCCTGATTTGTCTCTAGGAGAACAGCGACAAGTTTCAACTATGTTGCAAACATTTCAGGATGTACTCACTGACATCCCTGGACAAACGAATGTCATTCAACATGACATTGTTCTAACTGACCATACTCCTATTAGGGTTAGACCTTATCCTATACCTATACATTTTCAAGCACAGGTCGAGAAAGAGTTGGATGAGATGATAGATTTGAAAATAATCGAACCATCCACCTCTGCATATTCTTCGCCGATGGTTATTGTGCGTAAAAAAGACAATAACATACGTCTTTGCGTTGACTATCGAAAATTGAATCAAGTAACGAAGTTCGATGCCGAACCTATGCCTTTACTGGAAGAGCTACTTACTCGACTCTCCAAATCTCATTTTTTCACTAAACTTGATTTGTCTAAAGGATATTGGCAAGTTCCTTTATCTGAACGCGCCAAACCTCTCACGGCTTTTTCAACACCTAGAGGTTTGTTCCAATGGAATTTTATGCCTTTCGGTCTTATGAACGCACCAGCTACGTTCGTACGCATGATGCGCCGAATCCTATCTTATCGGTCAGATGTCATTGCATATCTAGACGACATCTGTCTTTTCAGCGATACTTGGGAAGATCACTATTCAGGGTTAGATGAATTGCTGTCTACTTTGCGTGAGCACAACCTGACAGCGAAACCCTCTAAAGCCTATATTGGTTTTAGCGAAATTTCTTTCCTAGGCCACCGAGTTGGTCATGGTTTCCTAAAGACAGAGGACCATAATACTAGTAAGATACTTAACATCTCAATCCCTAAGACTAAAAAACAGGTGAGAAGTCTGTTAGGTCTTATTCAATTTTATGGCAGATTCATTCAGAATCTATCCTCTATCATGGCACCTCTCTCAACACTTCTAAAGAAAGGTTCGCCTAATGTGGTCCACTGGTCTCAGGAATGCCAATGCTCTCTGGATAAGATTAAAACATTGTTTTCAACACCACCTATTTTAGTGCTACCCACTAAAGATAAGACATTCGTTCTTCGTAGTGACGCTTCATCCACTGGGATTGGAGCGGCACTAATGCAAGAGTACTCTGGAACTCTGCATCCTGTAATGTATATTTCCAGAAAACTTAATGCGGCAGAAAGGAATTATTCGGTTTTAGACCGTGAGCTATTAGCTATGGTTTGGTCGATCCTCAAACTACAGAGATTCCTTCTAGGCGCACATTTCATAGTAGAAACCGACCAAAAAGCTCTTACTGCTATACAGAGTAAGAATTTGAAGAGCTCGAGGTCTACTCGATATGCAATTGCTCTTCAACCTTTTCATTTCTCTGTGCGAGCTATTCGTGGATCAGATAATGTGATGGCAGACATTCTGTCAAGATGCCCACATGATTCCACATAACTATTAGGGCTTAGACTTCTTGATATGTCTAGTTCTATAGTAGTTCCTTTTCTATATCATGATAGATACACATTTGTAATTTAATAATATAATGATTGTATCACTACATAGCGGTTCATTGATGTTTATTCACCGCTGTGCTTTGATGATTTTTTCTTCATAAATCATAAATTTAAGATATCTAATACGAAATGATGATATGAATTTTTTAGGCATTGTGTAATTGCCAGAATTGTATTATACTTTGATGACACCTTCCTGGAAAAATATACTTGTAGAGAAATAATTTCTCTCAGTTTATGAGACACATTCTCACCAGTCGCTCCATAAGTCGACTTAGCCTCATATTAGGCGTTATAGGTATTCCTGATATTTTCATCTGCGCATTATTCATGCGTTGTGAGCCTATTGTACGTTGCTCCTAGATGTATTTCAAAAAAAAAAAATGTTCCATTTTTTTTTCCCGGGAGGTGTGGTAAGACTGTTACGTGCAGTCTTTGATATCTTACAATATTATACATAGGTAATTTTTTAGTGCTTAAGGGAAAGTCATTATTGAGTTACTTCCCTTGAAAGTTGTGCCATCTCTTCGATCAAACTCCGCGGATAAATCCATTTTACTGCGATTTATTCGTTGTTTGGGTAATAATAGATTGTTCTTGCTTCAGAATATCTATGGCCTGAATTTATGTGTATTGTTTGTCTGAGTAGGACGAGTCTGTCTTATATCTGTATATCTTTACATATCTAAGTCGAACTATATGTTCTGTTGTCTCTAGAGAGGTCAAAGGCTATTCGGCGGATGTGTCGCTAGAGTGTGGTGTGATTTGGCTTCGTCCTGATAGGGACTGTGTGTTTCCTATGTCGGCCTGTCGCCGGGAAAAAGTGATCTCAGTATTTGTGGGGAAAGTGATAGTCGTCTAGACCTATCGTGTATGCTTTACCCCTATGAACTCTCGATCGAAGCCACCATTTTCGATAGTTACGATTTGAATGTCTAAGAGAATATATTTGACTCGATGAAAACGACTTCGATTCCTAGCAGCACTATATTCTGTAGAATGCAGTCAATTGTTCATGATCAAATCTACAGAGCAATGCAATGTTTTATGAATGACTAACTTTAGGACAGATTCATTATCTGCATCCAAACGTGAGTGACAGTTCACGAGTGAAGCCATCTTGGATCCAAACATGTAGTGACTTTCAAGAAGAGAAAAGGGGATGCCCGTATTATCGCTTGTTTAGTCCAGAGATCACTGCTACACATGAGAACCCGTTATCAGCGGTTCAATATTATTATATGAAAAAAATATGTGCTGAACATTATGTTGAAGAATCGTCGCTAGACGAGATTAGGTTTAGAAGCCATCTGAAATATTGTTTATAAGCTGACGTGCTCAGTCAGTGAAGTCAGATGATATATGTATGGGCGATACTGAGTGCTTGGCTACTGACAGTCCATTATACACTTATTCTACATGAGTGCCCATGTAACATTGCAAGACCATTTATCCACTGTACTATGATGTATTATGCCAACCTGTGATTTGTCACTATCTGTGCTGTCGAGTGTGTACGTCCAATTAAACTTTAGAAAAGGTACACAGTCGTTGGTGTCGATGACTTCCAGTCATACATGAGTGTGAGAAAAGAACATTTGTCAACAACACGAACCCTTATCATCATTCGCACATTGTACACTCAATCCATGTCTACACACCACTGCGTAGGTCAAGTTGACATTCCATACACTACAGTGGAGCAAACAACACCATAGAGATCTTATCAACTGATGATGATGATGATGTCTGCTTCCATCCACTTATATCTATCTTTTGGTGGATATCATTAACGGGAAAAAAAATCCAACATTATAACAACTTTATCAGGTAGTTGGTTCGAACAAAGTACTACATTGGGGACATTTATTTGCTCTACCAAAGTCAAAAGAAGAACATCCTATAGCATTATGGTTTTTATTATCATTAACCGGTTTATCTGCTCCCTGAGATTCTTGTTGTACAGAGTTTGTCTGTTGATATCTTTTTTCTTATGTTGCGATCTACCGCGACCATTATTGCCTCTGAAATTATCATTATTCTCTCTCCTGTAATTGTTATCCTGGTTTGTGTTCCAGTTTCCATAATTGTCATTATCATCTCTATATTGATTTGAAAATCTAGTAGATTGATTTTGAGGTCTACGCGAAAAATAGCTACCTCTATTCTGTCTACCTTTGCGGAAATGTCTAAAATTATTAGATCCATAATAACGAGGAGTGTCAGCTTGTCTCCAGTTATTCGAAGAAGAATCACCATGTGATTGATTGCTATGATTTTGATCATAATTACGGTTACTCTTTCTATTAATATTATGTTGAGAACCTTGAAACTTACGTTTGAAGTTTTGGCCATATGGTGCTGCCGAAGCAACTGGCAGACCTTCTTTTACTTTAGAGTTGCTAACGGTTATGTTAGGGTGCGCAGTCACATACTGGCAACAGTATTCTTCCATTTCTTTTATATTTTTAGGCTTACGCTCATGAAGAAAGGAAAGAAAAGATTCCTTTACAGAAGACATAACCTTGTCTCTAAGTAGTAAGTCCATAAGAGCTTCATATGTTTGTACTGTCTTAGACAGCTCAACCCATCGTGAAAAAGTAAGACGTATCCTTGAGATGAATTCAGAGAATTCCTCTCCATTTTCTGGCAACATCTTTTTAAATTGAAGACGATAGCCGTCTTCGTCAAGTTGGTATTTCTTTAACAAGATAGCCTTGACAACCTCATAGTTGTTTTTGTCAGGCACATCTACCATGCCCAACCTAGTCAAAGCATCACCTCTAAGTATCTTGGACAGATGATAAACATACAGTGATTTATCTATGTTATGCACTTTACATGCATTTTCACATCTGTCTAAATAAAATGTTATATCATCAATAGAAGCATTGAATGCTGGTAGATTAAGCTTGAAATCAACAGCATTAGACTTATTAGCAGATGATACCTTATTAGCATCATTAGCATTACTAGACAACTTCAACTTTTCTAACTCCAAAGCTAAGAGTTTTTCTTCATGCTCCATTTTTGCTTTTCTCTCATCAGCCTCTCTTTGTAACCTTCTTTCTTCAGCCTCAGCCTGTAACTTTCTTTCTTCAGCCTCAGCTTGTAACTTTCTTTCTTCAGCCTCAGCTTGTTTTTCTAATCTTTTATTTTCAGCCTCTATTTCAAGTCTCTTATTTTCAGCCTCTGCCTGTAACTTTCTTTCTTCAGCTTCAGCTTGTTTTTCTAATCTTTTAATCTCAGCTTCTATCTTCATTTCTTCATCCTTCCACTGCATTTTTTTCTTCTCAAATTCTCTTTCTAACCGTTTCTCTTCAGTCTCCTGAGCTTTGTAATATTCGCCCATCACAAATTCTTGTAATTTATCTCCAGTCATCCCAAGGGATTTCCCTTGCTCAATAAAGTAATCAAGTGTAGATATGATGTCTAATATTATGAGTCACCAAATCTGAAATATTTAATTAATGTATTTCACTCTTAATAGTGACAAGACTTAAATAAGTACTTGTATAATCTCAATGTTTAACCCAATCTCTGTGGGAAACAAGTCTTTGACACTAAACTTGTATTATCAAATATATAATAATATCACAAGTCACTTCTTACTCATCAGTGCACTACACAAATTAGTGCATAAACACAAATCAATCAGTTATTTATCATAACTGCACAATGTAATAGTGCATGAACAAATCCACTAGTTAGTTATGATAAGTGCACTATGAATCAATAGCGCATGAGCAAATATGTAACAATAGTGAAAGCTAATTACTCAAGAACTATGTAATCTAAAACAAAGAACAAAGACAATGTAAACAATAACAAAGATCAAAGACAATGTAAACAATAACAAAGATCAAAGTCAATGTAAACAACAACAAAGATCAAAGTCAACAACAACAAAGATCAAAGTCAATACGAAAACATTCGCATAAGTCAACTAAATAAACAGCAGAACTAAAAGAAAATATCACAAAGAATGTGAATGACAAAATGCGAAAAAGTAAACAAACAAATGACGTCACAATGTATAAACAAAAATTGTGTAAAGAACTGAATAATAGAAAAGAGGAGACCTACAAATACAAACAAATCAAAACAAAACTAAAGAATGTGAAAAAATACCGAAAACAACACTGACCATGTCATCACAACTAATAGAAATAGCAACCAAAGTCGCTTAGCAAATTTCACTATAGGAAATTTGCATACCCTACAGAACACTCTCAATAGAAAACCTCTGTCACGTGGTATGATCTATAGGAGTCACCACCCATCCAGACCCGCAGAAATATAAACATATAAATATACAAAGAACATATAACATATAAACATGTAACATGAAAACAAAAGGAGAAAGTGTGAAAGTACAGAAGGCTCAGCTAGAACATAAGGGCACAGTTCCCAAACAAAACAGGCCACTTAACTTCTATCAATCCAAGCGTCAGCACGGTGCAGAACAGGATGAGATCAGCATTCTGAGGATAATGATCCAACGTTGATCAACATCTGCTCCTATAGCTAGCCATGACGAAGGAAATGAGCTTCTAATATCGGAACCGTTGTTACGGCACTTGACCTTCTGAATCTTATAAAACGACTTAACCGGCACTTGACCTTCTGAATCCGCAACAGTACTTCTGATACCGGAACAGTTGTTACGGCACTTGTCCTTCTTCCTTACAGATCAGGAAATCGATTCGCTCGGTACTTGTCCTTCTATCAGGAAAACTGCAATGCTATCAAGCAGCGCCGGGTACTTTCAAAATATTTCCAACTTTCAGCAACGCCGGGTACTTTCAAAATCTTTCATCAAAGGTGATGAGTTGAAACTGTAATGTTGTATTGTATATAGTATGATGATGATGTCTGTGTTTGTTGACCCCCTTATAAGCTGGTACCAGAATAAACCAACATTTGGCCACCATGAAATGATAAGGGTGGATTTAGGCTGACTGAAAGTATCACCCCTATCGACACCGGGTAGATTATAGTTGTATTGTAGGGTGTCCTATCTGGTTTTTATTGTTGCCGTGTGTAAAGTAGTTGGATAGTCCACAGAGTACAGCACAGGCAAAATGACATGCAAAGTCATAGAAATGGTAAACTGTCACGTGACGTTTATATACCATTTTATTGTACACCACAATGACAGTCACGTTACATACGTCATAAGACATCACAGTTCAACAATTGTAACATTCAGAAGTAATATTGGTGCCAACTGATATTCATGTAGGATCCAATCCTCATCAGTCATAGCGTAAAAAACAGTTTAAGGTTCACCATGAAATGATAAGGGTGCGCCAAAATGCCAGGTACGTTAGCTCCGTTATAACACACTACAGTTCAATGAATGTCTGCATTCATTAATAATATTGGTGCCACTGATATTCATGTAGGATCCAATCCTCATCAGTCATAGCGTAAACAACAGTTCAAGGTTCAAAGTGTCATAAAGTTATTATTATTCATCAATCTGTCTGAATAATATGACACAGTGCTGGATGCACTAATATTCATTCTTATCAATAGTGTAACAGTGTCAGCTGCATTTCATCAGTACACATACATATTAATCATTACTCCTCTCTTGTGTAATAAATAAGTTCATTATCGTTTGCACGAGAAATAGCATTGAGGAGTACAGGTCGAACTGACCTTTATCACCTTTCTAAGTCTAACCCTTTGACTTAGGCGTAATCGCTGGCATAGCGAATCCTGGAAAACAGACAATAGTCCTGTTGGTCTAAAGCGACCCATATATATATAAATTGTTCAGGTATAAAGATACCAGTGGCGAAATCCTAATCAAAGTACCTCTCCATTTTGAATCACACAAGCGAGCAGAGAGCAACAAAAATGTCGAACTTCTAGATGGTATCGTAAAGTTCAATAAAGAGGAATTACCTTAGTTCGGAATCAACCACAAAACATATGCCTCCAGGCGGCTTGAATAATACTGGGAAAAGTCTATAGTTAGATAACTAACTCACAAAAGACTATGCACTTCCCTATCAAAATCACAAGACGCAGATGCGTCCACTCTCTACTCAGTACATCTTCACAATGCCGCTGGGCGGAAGACGATTCTACCTCGCAAAGTCAAGACATGCGCAGAAAAGCCTACACCTGAGTAAAATTCAGTGAGACGATGGTTGAAGACCTTCTAGAAAGATTTTGCAAGAAATCTTGCCTTATATGGTCAGCAAACGAATCCTCAACACTGGTTTCAGACATTCTAACAACAGTTGACCGATACTACCAAATAAGGAGAATGGTCACACTTCGTTCAAAAAATATGGACCGAACGTGTCTCGTCACAAGAAGAGGTAATCATCATATTAAATGATAATTTCAATATCCAGAGTTATGTAGCTTTGACTGAAAAAATTAACGTGTACATTTCAGTCAATCTAATTACACAATGTCTTTAGCAAAAAATGATCATACAATGACTTTAGGAAAAATGATCATACAATGACTTTAGAAAAAATGATCTGTGCGTAACAGAAGTGAACAGAAATAAGTAGCAATGTTAGTCTTACAAAGGTAAATGTTAGTCTTACAAAGGCAAATCCCGTTGCAGATAGGATTTTTCGTCTACCAATACGCAAAACTCTGCATGTTAGAATTTTATTTCGCTTTTCTAGATAGCTATATTTAGCTCTGACGTCACCCTCTATGCTAACGGAATTTTATAAAGTATACGCTCAATGGTTTTCCTCGCGAGGTTTTGTGCGGACCATCAATCCGAGTTTCATAACTAGTGGTAAAACACGACAACGGCAGACACTCACGGTCACACCTCGCTGAAGATGAGTACCCCCGGCATTGCCCCCACATACTGGGTGTACTTGCGTAGAAGTGATGACATGCTTATACCTTTGGGTAGTGGCTGAAGGTCACGTCTGTAAGTTTTTACAGATGTCAGCCTTTACTTCTTCTTCTTCTTCTTCCGTCCTTAGCCGCCGACCGTCAAAGCAGTCAGTGGCCATTACGCCTAGTTGCGTCTTAGGGCAACAGCAGATAGGTTTTCTCTGCCATTGTTTCCCATCACGCCTATTGGCGTCTTTAGGGCAATGGCAAATCAATCCATTTGCTGTTGTTTCCGTAATCGAAGTGACTGGCAAACGGGTGATCAGCCCGTTGGACGTCAGCCTTTACTACACGTGCGAAAATACTTTGGTAAATCACATCTAAAGTTTCCTACCAAAATCGGCATTGCGTTGACTCGACCTGAATTTGAACATTTGTTGGCTTTACAGGGCAAACTACTTGCCGAATTTGACCGACTACAGTTACCAAACACAGATACCTGTCCTACTACGTGCCCCATTAACACGTTTGACCACTACATCAACTCCAGTTGTTATCAACCAATATTCACAGAACCGAGTTTGTGTCCTAACACCAACCCTTGTACCCCGACATTAACTCCAACCATAGACACTCACCCAGACGATGTCTATAAAAAACCACCACCACCGAAGAAGCAAAGAGCTACAAAGCGTCTAAAACTATCGTTTTGTTGTGTTCTATAAAACTGTCTATTTGTCCAGCCTGGCCTTTTACAGTATTTTTTATGTTGGAGAATACGGCTGTGTGCGGGGTCACTTACATACCACTAGATGGACATTGGCCTGAGTAGACTTATTACCCATGATGTAATATAAATAATATGAAAACTACCCCGTGGACCAGCGCTCGTATCAATATGTAATTATATTTACCAAACAACGAAAATTTCCTGTCATATTTTTGCATAAAGAGCCAGGTACACAACGATAACGTAACCACTTCATTATAATAATATAATAAAAATTTATATATAAACACCTTTTACGCCTCTGTTCTTATACATTGTCTTACGCCCGCGCCAATACACCCATGCGTCATCACCCCCGCCAGTCAGCATCAATACACTCTCCATTAAAATCCCCTCCGTCCACCTAACACCAATAATTAGCTTTTGCTCCCCCGTTTTATCGGTTTTTATGGCCGTCGTATTTCCTTATATAAACCCATTGGTTTTTCTCTCACCCCTCATCACCCCCGCCTGCCAAAAGCAATACGCCGCGCACTCAAAAATCAACACCACGCCGCGCTCATTAGTCACCTTCCGCTATAGAATTCATACTAAGCGAATTTATCGATTTTTTTATATTTTCATCTTTATCTCACGATTGCAGGCTTTTATCGATTTTTATGTCCGTTGTCTACCTGCATATATATATATATATATATATATATATATATATACAATACAACAACACACAACAATTAAAATTCCTACACAAAAAACCACACCCGCCAGCTACACCCCAAATTGTACACACCTCCCCCTTTCCGCCTTCCAATATATGATCCTATATGTTTTTGTTACTGCTGTAACAAAACACTGTTGCAAATAAAATATATTTATTAACTAAACCTTTGTTATCTATATTGTCTACATAGCGTATATATGTATACCTGTTTGTAATATATATATATATATATATATATATATATATATATATATATATATATATATATATATATATATATATATATATATATATGTATAACTATTGTAAAATAAATATTGTTTTTAAAAATATATAGTATAACTGTTGTAATATACGTTGTAATACATGTATAAATATTGTCTATCTGTTTTGTAAAATATATGTATAACTATTGTAAAGTATATATATTGTCTACCTTTTGTAATATATGTTGTATGAATAAACACACCAACAACACAACAATACACATAACAACACACTTAAAATACATACAAACAAACACACCAACACACTGCCTACACACCCGCCATTATTGAGCCGAGTATTTTCTTATATAAAAAGTCATGCGCCTCCACCACAATCGATCGGAGTATTTTCTTATATAAATGTCATGCGCCTCCACCACAATGCTATCCGTTTTGCGCTACTATACTACTATCGTCCCTGGTCAGCTGACAATCAATGGAGACGTGTCTGGTTTAGTGACGAATCTTTCTTTTTGTTGCAGCGTCACGATAGACGGCGTAGGGTCTACCGTAGGTGAAATGAACGTTTTGCCCAAAATTGCGTTGATGAAGCTCCGCCGCACGGTGGTGGAGGTGCAATGGTGTGGGAATGATCAGTTACAAAGGAAGGAGTCAATTGGTGCACATTGAAGGAGGCTTGAATGCGCAACGATACGTCAATGAAATTCTTCGACCCCGTGTCCTTCCATTTTTGGCTGCCCAAAGATCTGTGTTTCAACAGGACAACGACAGACCCCATTGTGCACGGTTAACCACGCAGTTCCTGACTGCCAACAACATTCTCATCCTTCCCTGGCCATCCCTGTTTCCAGACATGAGTCCGATTGAGCACCTGAGGGATGAGCTGCATAGACGTGTTTGTCGCCGAGACGTTGCTCCAGCCAATCGTCGTGATCGGTTCCAGGCACTCCAGAAAGAGTGGGCAGCCATCCCATAGGCCCACATTAGACGTCTGATCGCATCCATGCCCAGGAGATGCCAGTCGCTGATCGATGCAAGAGGAGGCCACACACCATACTAACGAGAAAGCCCGTACGCCAAAAAACTCTCGTGACCCAGATGCAAAACAACGGTCAATTGATTGGTTGAACCCTAAGGTATTCTTGTGTGCAATTTGAACAATTAACTCATCAAATTGAAAAAGTTATTGAATGTCAAAATTATGGCTATGTGTGTGCCTTCAGTAGCTATGCGTTTCTTTTTTTGAACAGTATACATAGGTGTGTGTGTGTGTGTGTGTGTGTGTGTGTGTGTGTGTGTGTGTGCGTGCGTGCGTGCGTGTGTGTGTGTGTGTGTGTGTGCGTGTGTGTGTGTGTGTGTGTGTGTGTGGGTCCTCCTTCTGCTTAGTTCGTTCTCAAGTGAATTCATCTATCTCATTTGGTATTTCGTCTAAGGCGTCTCCCGTCACCATACAGTTTCTCCGTCAACTGGGCTAGAGAAGGTTGTGTGTCCACTCTGCTGCTCTCATGGAGGACACATTATACTGTTTGTCCTCCACACAACGAGACATATTTGTTTGTCAAATTTTCTATTTGTTGAACAGTTGCTATTTGTATCTGTAATGGCCGGTACTCTATGTGAAAATTATCTCTTGTTCTGTTGGTTCTGTTGTATCAGACTTTGGAGATTCTTCTATCATTTTTCCTTAAACTTATTATTGATTTTATCCCTTCACATGTTGCTCTGTCAGGTATTTGGATTGTGTTCCCTCCTTCTTTAGCAAGTCTATCAGCCTTTTCATTTTGATATATCTTCTAGTGGACAGGGATCCATTGTACTTTTACATTTTGTTTTAAATTTTATTCTAAATTTCCATTAGTGACAAGAAAATAACAAGTGTCAGTGTGGAACTGATGACAAGAACCTGACAAGTACCAGCGGAACATGGGAAGGGGAGAACACGCTGGCGAGGGGGCTGGAAACACATTGGTTAAAACTGTTGACAATGTTACCCCCCCCCCCCCCACCCTTGTTCTGTAATCCCCAGCGTAAGAGAAGTAGAGGTCACACTAATGAACAAATGGACAAAGTGAACTGGTGACAAAATAACAATGATGAGGAAGGTATGGACAAACCGTGAGTAGATGTCACGTGACACGATAACTTGGCGTGTGTTTTCTGATGGGTTATGTTCCTTGGACAGTTAATGAGTTGTGATAGAATTTATATTATATAAACAACATTGGACATACACACACACACACAAATTGACATTATATAAACAACATTGGACATACACACACACGCACACAAATTGACCAAGATAACGGTTAGGGATTCAGCGTTAGGACTTATGGTTAGCCTATGACGTCAGTTTTTAGACAAGATGGCAACTTACAGTTACGCGTGATTTAACCACTGCTTCATTTTGTTTGAATTGTTTTCTATGTTTCAGAGCCATTCAGTGAGAATTAATATGTGAGTTGTAGATTGATATTTTTGTTTTCGACTCAATGTCTTTTAATTTTCATGCGTCTCATAGGAATGTAAGTTTCTGTTGTCACCTCATGTAATAATGTTTAGTGGACGGAATAGTAAGGACTTACGGTCACAGTGGTGCTGACAAGAGCACTTGTCATACACGACCGTAATAACTTTAGATTTGGCAGGACTACGTACCGGTCAAAAATAAACACAGCTAGTCAGTTTAGCATAACGTTAAGTTAACAACGTGTTACACATATGTTACAGTATTTGTTTTGGATCTGATGTATGCTTTTCATTCCTTATAAAATATAAATGCGTATGCTCATAGTAGTAACAAATCACACAATATTATCTACGGAATGTGAAAGACTTTGTAATTTCCTTTTTTGTTACACAAATATTAGCAAATATTTTAAACTATAAAACTTAATATTTTGTATGGTGTGATTATCTTTACAAAACATAATTGCGTTCCTTCATTGTAAAAGTTTCGTCCCTTCAGATGACATGGGGAAACAATTTTTTATCTTTGAGGGAAATCTATGTGATTATAGTGGGAACATCGATAACACTTTCCCACGTCAAGGTCTGATTGTGTTACAAACACAGAGAATTTAATTATTAGTCAGTGAGTATACATGCACGTTCTACATGAGTTGTAAGAAAGTGCTAAATATCACTCGACTGGATTAAACTTAATGTTGTGTCTAAGCGTGCGTCCTGACAAAAGAACAGCCGGCCATGTCAGTTGAATTTTGAAGATGTGTACAAGAGATGCATTTAGGTGCTGAATAGAAGTCCAGCATATTGCCAGTACGAAGCTGCCGATCACACATAATAAAGATGTCCCTACTGCGTCGAATTAAATTGGACATAGTGAATCTTACAACAAGCAAACCCGTCAAGTACAAGTGGGGTGCACCAGGCAAAACGTAGATGATGATTACCCCTTCCCTAGAGCATCATCTCCATACTCAGTTCTGATTGGTGGAGACTTCTACTACTACCACACTTAATGTAATAATAAACACTTGTAAAACAAATGTATGGCCGTCTTCGAGGTGTTAACTTGTAAGTTTCCTTATTTAATCACTGGCAGAAAAATTAAGGTTAAGTGTAATGCAGCTGAGTGATGTTTAGCACTTTATTACGACTCGTATATAACAAGCTTGTAAATTAAAAAGCTTTTAGCTAACTTTGTTTATTCACTACACAACCAGACATTGACACTGTGAACTCTCATAAATTCTCTACACACCATCGCATCACTTTTTCGTTCGTACTAAAATGTTAAGATAGTTATGCTATAATTCTAAGGTATGTAATTGTTATTACCAAGGGGCGTAATATGACTAAGAATAACAATTGTAATATTTAAAGCATTACTTTTTCATTTTTTAAATTATTTCCAAATATTTATTGTAAAGTCAATACAAATTGCAAAATCTTTTTTAATTTGCAAAAGAACTTCTGTTATTTTCTTTTTTTAAATATTGATATGCATTTATATTTGTAAAGAGATAAATAAACATATGCAGGGCTCAAATACAGGTTACTAACTACATATTACACGAGTTTCGCGTTAAAGCACAGACATCTGTAGAAAAATAAAATATATTTTTGACCGGCACCTAGTGCTGCCTAAACTAATGTTGATATGGACGAAGATAACAAGTGCCCTTGTGATCCCAGTAATGACCAAAAGTCATCATCCCACTCCAGGAAACATTATTGCATGAGATGACAAGAGAAGCTTTCATTACATTGTGACTTGTATGGAAATAAAAAGACACTGAGTCGAACACAAAAATAATAATCTCCATCTGACATATCAAGTCACATTGTATGGCTCTCAAACATAGAAAACAGCGAAAACGTGAAATAAGCAATAGGTTACAATCTTGTCACAATCCTCGGGATTGGTAAGTCGACCAATTCGCTTTTCTTGCGTCGAGTTTTAGCCTAACTATAAATCTTAAAGCTGAATCGCTAACCATTATCACGGTTAAGTTTTTCTGTAATGTTGGTTAAATAATTTCAGTTCTATCAAAACTCGTCAGCTGCCCAGGAGCATAGCCCGTCAGAAAACAATTCAATGGTCAGTTTTTTGACCAAATAACTGGTGTTGCCATGGTGTTGCCATGGGAACTAAGATGGGTCCTAGCTATGCCTGCCTGCTTATGGGCCACTTGGAGCATCAGATATGGCAACAATACTCCGGTCCTTTCCCCGGGTTTTAAGGCAGATATATCGATGATGGCATAGGTCTCGCAGATATGTCCGAGACTGATTTATCCCGCTTCATCGACTTTGTCAACCACTTCCACCCCACCATCAAGTTCACCTCCCTCATCTCCACAGTATCTGTCAACTTTTGTGACATTACTATTACTATCACGCCCTCCAGCCTTAATACCCCAGTATATTACACGCTGACAGATGCTCATAGCTACCTTCTGTATACTTCTTCTCATCCTCGGGCTTGTCGTGTCTCCCTTCCATTTTCTCAACTTCTCTGACTCCGCCGTTTGTGCCTAGACGACGATGACTTCCACTTCCGAGCCAATGAGATGTTGGATTTCTTCCGTAGCAGACTTTATCCGGAACATGTTCTCACCTCTGCCCTTCAACGTGTTCTCCCCATCTCTCGTCAGGAGGTCCTCAAACCTCACTATAAATCCACTTCGGATAGAGTCAAATTAATCTTGACCTATCACCCTCACAGTACTGCAGTCACACAGATCCTTTTCGCCATTTACCTATCCTCCAAGCAGATTCTGTGACCCAAGAAGTATTCGGTGAAGCACCTTTGGTGGCATATAGACGCGACAAGAACATGAAGGATCTTCTTGTTCAAAGCCGTCTCCCAAAGGAGAATGCCACTCACTTTGGCACACTACCCTGTGGTCGGACAGTATGCAACACGTGGAAGTGTGTCATCTCAACCCACAAGGTATCTTTTATTGAGGCTACGTACACTATCACCTGTAGCTTCACGTGTGAGTCGTGCAACGTCATTTATACGATCATATGTACACGTTGCTGCAAAACCTATATTGGCCAAACAGGCAAACGACTTGGGGACAGATTCAGCCAGCACTTGAGTGACATCTCTCAGCAAAAATCCACACCAGTTGCCATACACTTTAATGGTCCTGACCACCATGGTCCCATCGACATCCAGGTCACGGCGATCAGATTCTGCTCCTCTGACACTGCTAGCCGAGACCAGCTTGAGAACCGTCTTATCCACTGCAAGGGGTGTCTAAAACCAGCCGGTCTTAACACTCTACACACCTTTGTCAGAGGTCACCCTTTCCTCTCTTGTTCTATTTTGAATCTTTCCACTCTTATCCTATTTTTCTATTTTTCTGCCGCCCTCTAATAATATGTATGAATATATAATACACTGTTTTTAATATGTCTTGATTTTTTATTTCATATTTATTTATCTGAAACTCATTCTGTCCTCTTCTATTTCCAGTCTCCACTAATATTACGTTTGTGTAGTTTATTGTTCAGTTTCGTTTTTTAGTATCTTAGTATGTATTGTGTACATCCGGTGGTGGCAGTAATTTCCTTTTCCGGGCACGCTCGTCAGTTCGAGGGCAGCAAAAGTATTAGGACTTCGATGCCTTTAGGGAAGTACCTAGGTTTTATTATTTTTATATTTATTTAGGTTCTTATGTGTCCTATCTAGCCTTCACGTTCTTTCCTTTCCCTGGCGAAGGCCTTGTGGCCATAACGTTGGCTATTTTCTTTGTCTTTTGTCCTCGTAAGACGAATCACCTTTTTTCTATTTTTCTAAGCCCATCCATCCGGGTTCTAGAACAAGGACTCGCCCGCGTATACTGTCAACAGTATGTCAACAGGTTTAACCAATGTCTGTCGACTACGTCGCCGATACCTTGATCCGCTATTACTTGTCTGGTTCTTGTCATCAGTTTCACGCTGTCACTTGTCATGTTCTTGTCATCAGTTCCATACTGTCACTTGCCATGTTCTTGTCATCAGCTCCATATTGGGACCTTAACCGTACCATTTCAATCCTACAACTCTACACAAGTATCCAGTTATCTTAGTCCTTTACAACTAATTTGGTGACGTTTAATAGACATTTATTCGTATCCTGGTTTCTGAGCAACATACTTAATTTACCAATTTGGAGCTTCAATAAGTACTGAGACACTACAGATGGATATTCCTGATTCTGAAAATGGTCTGGCAAGTCAATGGGATCTGAGATCTTCAGAAACCATCGAGCCAAACGCCGAAATAAAAGAACAAACTAAACACAAGAGAAATAGACATGCTAAAGAAATGGTATACTTTGTGCTTTACCGTCATTTCTTACGTCTATGGTGGGCAAATGTTTGTTTGGTTTTCTTTATAATGTAAATCCTGTCTTTAGTTTTAACGCATCGTTGACATTAACGGTAACATGAAAGACTCTTGTATTATAAAACTTAATTATTAAAATTCTCTGTAATTTGTTGATGGGTTACGCGCAAAGAGATCTGTGAAATCCAAATGAAATAACAATTATTGCTCTCTACTTGGACGATTCACAAAATAGCTTTCACTGCAAGCACATTACAATTCATGTTTTTTCCGTAATTTCCCGAAAGTGGTGCCGTTGTTTCTGCCATTTCAAACGCTACTAAGCTTCATACTATGACAATTATTAGTGTTAAGATTGAAGAAAAAAGAGGCAGAATTCGACAAAGAGAGAAAGTGCTGGCCAGTTTGACAGCATGACATGGCAAGAAAGTCAATAAAAGAATGTATAAATAGCACTGGCGTTCGGCAACAAATCATAGACTGTCCCTATTCACAATCAGGTACTCTCTCAGTCACCTAGACTTGTGTTCATCAAACACGCTTTCTCCCAGCGCACGCACTGTCACAAGACCACTGACTCTCAGTCAGACATTAGCTGAGCTCCTGAGTAAATATACGTGGACAACCTCATGGACCCTTAACTCCAATCACTCCAACTTTCATCCTTATGAAACCATTCTGCCACAATATTGTTTGTTGGCATTCTATTTTTGTATAGCGTGTTCCTCGAGGATTTACTGCCTTTTCCGAATTTCCTATGAAAAACATTGTGTCTTTAGAAGTGCTTTTCACAAAAATTCCAATGTAGTTTTTGTATTGCGACTCTATTATTTTGATTACTATTTTAGTTAATCTATGTAATTCTATACTCACTTCTGCAGATTATCTGATTGACGTTTATTTTGTACTTAAATTGTTTTTTTGTTTTTTTTTTTAAATTTTGAGACTACAGGGATACAGAGTGGGCGTTCCATCTAGAATGCACAAACGGTTTTAGTGTTCAGGATATCTTCCATTGATGTACGAGCAGCTTGAATAGCAAGACTTTCCTTTAGTTATTCTCTTTTACTTGTGTTTGTTAATTTCCAGTATGTTGTTGTTGTGTAATTATTTAGTGTCTTACACGTAAGAACATCAACAGTTTTTGTTCTTTTCATTTTAAGTGCTGTTATGTTTACTAGACCGCATACATATTTCTAGACTTATATCTATTCTGCTGGTGATAAAAAAAGGACACGCAAACTTGGGCGCAACATTAATCAAAGTAAATGATATTTAGCACTTCCATACAACCAGCATACAACAAGCAGGTAAACTCAATGACTATGACAGAAAAACCTCAAACGTCACATTTACCTGTGCCATCCTATAATTCATTCTGTACTCATCACTTTAGTTTTTCCCCAACTCTGACAGTATTTGGCATTTCCGATCAATTGTTTATACTACCTTCCCTCAATTTTTGTTTTGTCAGGACTTCAGCGACCATCTTTTGCTGATTAGGGTAATCAATCCCTTTCGTTTGAACCCATATTAACACCTGCGATCGGTAGAGAGAATTGTGGTTTAATAGTGTGTAACACACTTTCCTGTCAGACCCTGCTTTCATGAAGCCGATTAATAAGTAAACAACCTTGGGATGACCACAACCGATTATCTTTTCGCTGGGAATGTCTTTGTTGGACCAAGTTGTTGTCAATGTTTACTGGGCCGGGTGAATGTCTTAATCGTTTCCAGACAAGACCGGTCGGAAGAATGATTATCCATCTTGGAAGAGATTACCTATGATATATTATGGAGTTGTGAGTGTAAACATGATAGATAATAGACGGAAGCTGGCATACAACATATGGTGACTGTATACAACATATTTTTTTGCGTTTTGTTAATTGTTCGTGAAAGAAGGGGCAATTTACGCTTTTTGCAAGCTATTGGCTTGGCATTTCAGATGTAAAAATACAACATTTCTAATTGGAGCCTTGTCATATAGTAGCAATATGGATGTGGGCCTTATGTTGTCTTATAAATTAACGCCCTGTGAGTGTGCAGCACTGTGAAATTCAACTCGTCAAGAAGACAGCCAGACAAGCTTGAATAATGACTAGGATCATGATTCCATTTTACAGGACCGGACAAAATGTTTGAGCATCTTGTGAATTTACACAACGACAACTCTACCTTTATTAATACGCAAAACCTGGAATCTTAGGAACCTGAACACTAAGTTATAGTGGGAGTCTATTGTAAAGCAACAACCCAGACCACGTGTAAGAGGCATCGTTGTCAAGTTGCCGAAGCCATTTCACTGAGCCAGAAGTCTGAATTCCCCCCCCCCCCTTTTCCCAAAAAAAAGATATTTGAGGTGAGTTGTACATTTTATAATTCTATATTTTGCATTACTACCATGTGAAAAATGCTACTGGATGTCCAAGTCATATGTCACAATTCGACTGAACTAATGTCTCGGCAATCAAAAATACAGCTAACACAGCCTAACTGTGTACTGCAAAGGTCATCCAATGAGGAGAGAGACAGTTCGAGGCATGACCCTTAGACGTCTAGGCTAGTAAACAAAATAGAAATATGAAATCGTTCAAAGGTGTGTGCTTTTCTGTTATTATGGTGAAAAGACAGATGGATTCCATCATAAATGGCTGTAAAGGTACGATATTACGAGTACATAGCCTAAGCATTTTCTGGATACATATGTGTATGCTTTATGTGCAGTGTAGCTGGAGATATGTGTGTAAGAAGGCAGAAAAACAAGGATCGTAAGAGGTTTTGACCTGTTTTGGCTGCACTAGCAAAATGTACATTGAAGATAGGAAAAGGATAGCTATATGGAACAATAGCGCCAAATTGTCGGTGTAAAACAAGACCGAGATGAAATGTAAATTTGTTGAAAAAATAACGTTACAGGAATTTTGGGAAGTTTTACCCCCAGCACACTTTCGACCAGATGCTTCATACTTTACGAGGAAATGAATCAAGGTACCAGCAGTTGGCCGTATTGTTTCTCATACGCCGGATGTGACCATATATAAGGTGGAAGGCTGGGATGAAAATGTCACTCACCGCCAAAATCGAATATAGAACACAGAAGACAGTGTTTCACCATCCAACGCCTTTGCCATTCATCAGTGTGTGTGGCCTGTCAGGCCTTTAGATGCTCTGTGTATTCTGATTGAGGTTAAGAGTACCTTAATTAAGAATGTGTATATAATACTGTTTTATTGCATTGGGGAGCCGCGCTGGTGTAATGGCTACGACGTTGTACTGGCGACCAGGTGTTCATGGTTCAAACCCGGCCGTCGGCGTTTGAAGAAATGTTTACGACCGGAAATTTGACTGAATAATCTGAACGGCTCCTGCACATAAATCCCGTGTGGATGGGAAGGAGCGAAGCTCCTGACCGGGTTGGAAGGAAAGTCCACTGACCCCCCAGCCTCGCAATGACATGTCATTGGGCCGAAAGAGCCGGAAAGCTCGAGTGTCGCTGGTTATAGAAAGAAAGAAAAGAAAAAAAAATTGCATTTTCATGTTGTATTGGTGTGTAGAATCATTTTGTTAAAATTCTGGAGGGAGACCGCCATTGTGTGTTGTGCATATTTTTTTTTTAATTACGCCAGAAGATTGTTTGAAAAAGTAGAGTAGATTTCAGGAGACTTTGGAAACATTTGATGATTATTGGATGAGACAATACATAAGGAACACTGATAGAACAGGATGGTTTGAAGTACTAAAATAATTTGAGAACATATTTGAATACTATATTAAGGCCTATATAATATCAGAGATGTCAATCATGGACAATCAAATAAAACTGAGTTTTTTTTAAATAATGTGTAGTTATTTTTTGTTAAAACTATCTGTATTATGTCTCTGACTGGAACTGTCTACTGTATCTTAACATCTTCTGTCTGATTGTCTTGCTAATCTCACCTCTGTGGTAGAGAAAGTTCTAAGGGCCAGATACAAGCCTAGGACATTATTTGTTTCAGGTCCTATCGAACCTACGTTAGCAAAATTGAAGACCCCGGTGTTCCTGTGCAAAGCAAAGAAGCATTCAGGCACCTAGTGATTACCTCAAGTCTGGTTTGGGAACCCTATTACCTGGGCTTTTCCAATCACAGTTGCAGCCGAGAGACATACTGTGTTGTCAACCAAAGCTAAGTTGTCTACAACTGACCTGATTCATTAAATATGGCCACCCACACTTATTAAGACACATGATGACACTGAGTTGTTGTTGGGACATAATATTGTGAAAAACAGAATCTAAGTCACAGAGACTCTATTAAGAATTTATAACAGTGAATACAGTTTTCAAATTCAAGTCAAGGAACAGAGAAAGTAGAATAATTGAACTGTTATTTAAAAGAGACATTTAATTGTAAGAGTGATCAAGTTCCAAGAAGTAGGAACTATTAACAATATGTATTTTAAAAAGTAATTGTGGTTGTTACACATTTCATCATTGTGTATAAAATCATCATCATCAATTTGAGTTTCACTCCATCTTGCTATTTTCCAAAAAGAGAAAAGCAGAAATCTTGTATATATAATAAATCAATCAAGTATATTCAAGTCTTGAGTAACTCTTTTACAGTTTAATTTGTAGTTACTTCATAAGTTTGTTATTTTCCCTAGCCATACTATTATTGCATATATTATTTGTCGAGAGGAGACAATTCAGGATCTAGTGCTGAATAATTACCACTTAGGCTAGATTCTTTACAGTCTAACTATTTCCTATGACATCCATACACCAGTACTCATTTCTGAGACTGGGGTATTACTTCTAAGACAAGACTCTTAGCTGGCAGCTATACTACGTATCAATCTGATACGTCTTTTTATTCATTATCTTCTACACTAATTCACCTCTCGTGACATCATACGAGGCTGCCACCCTCAGCATATAGTATGATGGTTTCATAAACCACAACTGCAAGAGCTTGGCACTGCTTCATGCGGCTACTTTATAGAGAACCAAAAGCAGAGGTAGTCTCAAGTTTCTTATGGAGCAGGGAGTGAATGATGATAGAACTGTTGTATATTCTTATTATGTTCACCTATTCTTCTTCTCTGCTTCTTCTGCGTTCTCCCTGAAAAGGACGTTGGTTGCGTTACAGCAAAGCTGCGATATTTGCGTCTTTCGGACCGACACATCCGACGTCGGCACGGCATTTTTTAGGACCGGGTTTGCCTTCCTACTTCTATCCCTACTTTCTCAGCCAGACTGCAGTGATGCAGCCTGTTTCCAGGACCACCACTTGGAGGTGGAGTAGGGTCTTGGTCAGCTCTGGTTCGCTGACCCTGACGCAAGCAGTCAGCTATGGGTCGCTGACTGCATTCCACTTTCGACGTGTCTTAGGTCCTATATTCACCTATTCAACGAGTGCATATTTAAATGTAAACATGTTCAATATAATTCCAATGCATGTTTTCCGCTCACTGTGATTAATATTAATGCTCAGATAGGGTAAAGAGACCGATGGGATGGTGGAATGAAAAAGGGTTAAACACCTGATTTTATGTCAGTAAACCCAACACTCAGGAGGGTTTTTGTTTCTCTCTGTTTTTATGATACTAGTCGGTGGTACCAATTGGTGGTGCTATCTGTTGAACAAGTGAGTGGTAGAGATGGCCTGCAGTCAAAGCTAGACACCTACAGCAGACAGGTCTTAACAGACACTGAACCATCTTCGCAATTACTCCACGATACTACGAGGAACGTATTGACGTGTCCAGTGACGAGCGTGATCCAGTCCATAACCTGCAAAGAATAATCATCGGCTGGAGCAGAAACCAATCCACACCTTACTGGCAGCAAAGTACCCATTCAAAGCTGCCAACTGCACTCTGTACTAATGTATGTTTTTCAAACCAGACCATCTGTGAAGAAATTTTAAAGACTATCTAAATTCACCCCATCCTTATTTATTTTACAATTGTTAACGATAATTGACTATTTAATTTTGTATCTGTAAATACACAAATTTATAGTTGATTTAGTAATTTTTAGTGAACTGTACCTGTATGTCTCAGTCATTTAAAATACTTATAACAGGGCTATTTAAGTAATATTTTATTGAGTTAAATCAGTTGGAGGCTCATCAAAACGAGCAAAATCTTAATTTATAGAAGGTCCGGTAAGATAAAAAGTGTACACGGCCTGGATCCTATCAGCCGTATTACGTCATTTACTTAAATTCCTATGTGGCTCCTCAAGAATTGAATGACCATTCTTCAGTTCACATCTCTATCAAGAGAAATCTTGAGCTACAGGTAGACACCTTTGAAGACCCTCAGTAGGTACTCTCAATTTTAGCCACTGTTGGACTATCACTGCAGATCAAGGGCAGTAAATCCCGTGACAATAATTCAGTTTCTTACACCTCGTGTACAACAAGCAGGTAAACTCGCGGAATAATCATTCACTTTTTTTATTCGCTACAAGTCCAGACCTTGATGTGAGGAACTGTTTTTGATTTTCCACCGTTATTACATCGACTTTCATGATATTGAAAACTAAACTATTTTTGTTGTCTCAGGGGACTTAAGTTTTAATACCAATGGATGCAACGTGCCTTTGAAAGATAATCAGAACTGTTAGAGCATTGCGTTTTTAATATTTAAAATAATGTGAAATCTATGTACAATATAATTTAAAAAAAAAACATAAAGTCCTTTATACTTTTATATAATTTTTCTGAGATTGTCTTTATTGCAGGAATATAAATGTATATTTTATAAGGGATGAATAAATACACTGCTTGTCGCAATCTAAGGCAATACATATGTATACATACGCGTTTCTCTTAATGCACTAAACCAGACCTACGGGTCTTTCGTGTTTGGACATGCGCCCTAATATAACTGACTAGGTTGAACGGGACGCTACTCGCCAAAACGAGGCAAAATTTTATTTTTAAAAATTAATGCACTGAAATACAAACATCCCCAAGTTTTATTTTTGTCCGACACATAGTGCTGCCTAAACTAAAGTTGTGAAGGACGTGTATGACAAGACCCCTGTAATCTCAACCGTGGCTATAGGTTCCTACTTTCCCCTCCACCAAACAGTATTACAAGAGAAGCTTTCATTATATTGAGACTTGTAAGGAAATTAAAAGAAATTGAGTCGAACACAAAAATAACAATCTACAACTCACATGTCATAAAACTCGCAATTTGATATGTAGCACTACTCCCTGTTCGCCTTTACTGCTTATGCTGGTCAAGTGTTTGTGAAAGTTTTTTAAATAATTTCAGTTTTATCAATACTCTTCAAATATCCAAGGAGCATAGACCGTCAGCAAACACATACCAAGTCCTCCTGTCCCGTGCCATCAGCTCTAAGTTTTCCATCATCATCATGTTGTTGTTGATCTGTCACCAGTTCTCTTCTCCATGTGTTTTTCGGTCTATCTCTACTTCTCTGACATCGGGGATTCCAGAACATGGACTCATCATCAGTTGCCATCTCCACAACGAAGGTTGGCTGTAATGGATCTCCAACGTCTTCTGTCTCTTGTCTTGGTGGTGCACTATGATAGACTCTTTCCTGTCCATCTCTTGATGTTATCTTCCCACTTATAGCGCTGTCTTCCCCTTGCACGTTTGCCTTCAACTCTCCCTTCTGTTATGGTCTTCTGCAAGGTGTTATGCCTTTTTATGTGGCCAAAGTATTTTAGCTGCCGAACTTTGACCTCCCTCATTACTTCTCTTTTCATACCTAGATTTTCTAGGACCTCCTTATTTGTTTTCATCTCTTTCCATGAGATACGCCCCATTCTTCTATATATCCACATTTCAAGAGCCTCAATTCTTTCTTCCAAATGCTTATTCATCGTCCATGTTTCTGCACCATACAGAAATGCAGAATATATATGTTACAAGGTGGTGGTTTGCTCTGAACAATGTTCCATGTGATATGAATAAAACAATTATAAATTTCTGGCCATTGTTTTTTCATTGATATGTTAGTTTTTTTCATTCAGTGATAGTGCATCGTGCCTTCGATGGAAGATTAAGCGAATGCGGGGGTGGAAGATTCCGAACAATAATTGAACCTTGGAATACGATTGATTTGATAAGTCATTTCATTGAGTCCGTACATTTAATTCACAGTTGTACACACAGGATGATCATTTCAATAGGAGTAGAGCATAAGTCCATATAAGTCATGCATAAGTTAATCAATAACGTAGACTGCTGGTTTATGTGTCAATGTCCGTTTAAGGATACAATGCAGTATTGTCGTCAGAACATCACAGCTATATGCACGCGCAGCTAGACATGGCTACCTGCCGACAGTGAGACTGCGAGTCTGAAGATATTCATACGAATTTGACGATTATTCTTCTCCTTCTGAGAATTCTAGTTAAATACTAACCTCCATAAATTTCCCTCTCATATAGAGTTCTAGGACTGACCCTGGTCCATCAAAAAATGCATATATAAATGGCTATATCATGCCATTGAATTGGAAGGTTAGAAAAACGCAGCTATTCAGCTTGGCGGTCAAGTAACAAAGGGTAGCGTTTCTTAGTTACCGACTGTGTCCTAAACAACGCTATACACGTCATGATCGATCGTGTATGGAGCGTTCAGTAATTGAAACATCTATCGCAATATATTAAATGCCTTAACCTTTTACAATTGCACGTCTGATAACCTTTAGCAGACGGCGTTAATATCATATACCGTAACAATTCCCTGTACACCCGGGAAAAAAAAAATCGATAGATTTTTTTTTCAAGATCTATCCGACTTAACAATTTTTCAAAAAAAATTTAACACAATTGTGACATATGGCCGACGATGTTCTGAGTAGAACCGTGTCGCGGTCATGTCAACCAACTATTTGTCATAGTCATCTAACATTAATCACATGATATATCAATTATACATATTATTATATCAACTAAATAAAATGTCCAATGTTAATAGTGAATGATAGAATTAAATTAAAGTAAGGTCTGTCGTATTAGTATGTCATATAGGAATTAATTTGACTAATTAAAATTAAATTAATGAATTAAACTAAGAGATAAATTATTAAGATTCTAATGTAACGCGATGTTATGAGAGAAGAAAAAACAAAATAAGTGAGAAGAAATAGAAAGAAATTCGAATATAAGTTTAACTTAATTGTGTGTGTTAAGTGTTAGTGAATAATAACTATCTAATTTAACTAACTAAATAATGTATAGGTACATTAAAAAAATTATTAATCTAATACTTGTGTGAGATTTATTTTCTCTTTTCATAATTTCTTCTTTTTATATTTCGTTCTCTTCTTTTTTTTTTCTTTCATTTCATTTTTTTCTCACATTTCATTTTATTGATAATAATTCAATTAAGAAGTTAAGTTAACTAATTAATTAGTATAGGATATGATGATCCATCCGTAGTCTTGATCCTGATGAATTCTTTTAGGCAAAAATGTTCAAACGTTTACGTTGGAAAGAAATGTCATTTATCACAGCATCCAAGAATTAAGTGCACATAGGATAATAAGTTCGACTTGTCGTCAGATATTGTTCCATGATTGTTCAACGAATATTCATATATCGTGTATGGACGTTAGACGAAGTTTGAATGTCAATATGTATACCTTGATTGTCTTTAGTTCCATTCTGTGATGCATATAGTGTTTATAAAGTTTAAATTGAAGGCAAGGTTAGTTCTCTTATAGTTGATATGTTTTAGGAATGTCAATGTTGATTATTCGTCGTCAATAGGATTACGTGACAACGCATCAGCCACAATGTTTTCAGTGCCAGGAATATGTTCAATGGAGAATTCAAATGGCTGTAGGATGATTGAATATCTGGCGAGTTTCTGGCTTTTATGATTAGATCGACGCAAGGATGCTACAGCACGTTGGTCCGTCTGTATGGTGAAGGGAGCACCAAGCAGGAACTTTTCGAGTTTAGTTATTGCCCATATCACAGATAAAAGTTCCTTGTCGACTGTTGAATACTTTGTTTCTGCAGGCTTTAGCTTTCTTGAAATGTATAAGGTAGGATGTAGAATGCCATCATGGTTCTGGAGCAGGCATGCACCAATGCCGTAGTTACTAGCATCTGTTCGTAAGAAAAATCTTTTGGAAGCATCGGGAAGTCTTAAAATTGGTTCATGCGAGAACAAATTTATAATTTTGTTGAAAGTTTCATTGCATGTACCAGTCCATGTCACCTTCACCGGCATGTCTTTTTTTAACAATGAAGACAATACAGCCGTGATGGATGACAAGTTTGGTATGAATCTACTGTAATATTGAACAAGTCCTAACAAACTCCTGACCTGTTTCTTCGTCTGAGGAACTGCTATGTTTAGAATTTTGGAGACTGTACTAGGTAACGTTCGGATATATCCCGATCCAATGATATGTCCCAAAAAGGTTATCTCATTACACGCAATTTGCACCTTTGTAGGTTTAGCAGTTAGATGATAATTCCTTAGAGTGTCGAAAACATATCTAAGTCCCGAAACATGTTCCTCAAACGACGAACTAAACAAGCATATGTCGTCAATATATGTAATAACGTCTGGTCTACCTGATAAAATTTGTCGCATCAGGCGAATGAAGGTAGCTGGCGCATTAACAAGCCCAAAAGGCATCACATTCCACTGGTATAGACCTTGTGGAGTGGAAAATGCGGTGTAGTACTTAGCCTTTTCGGTCAGTGGTATCTGCCAATAACCTTTAGTTAAGTCTATCTTACTAAATATAGTTGCGTTGGATAGCCGTGGCAGTAAGTCGTCGATAAGTGGATGTGGTTCGCTGTCAACTATAGTCTTAGCATTTAATTTTCTATAATCAACACATAGTCTGATGTTATTGTCCTTCTTCCGGACAATCACTAATGGAGAAGAGAATGGCGAATTACTAGTCTCAATGATTCCCAGAGACAACATCTGTTCAAGTTCCTTAGTAGTTTTAGCAAGGAAATGTAAAGGAACAGAATAGGGATGTACACGAATAGGTGTATCATCATTGAGAGTAATGTCATGACTGATAGCCGATGTGCGACCCGGGACGTCGGTCAATACATCTGGGTAAGATTGTAATAGATTAGCAATCTGTAGACGCTGTTGCGGTGTAACCGTTGAAGAGATGGTTACATCCCGCCAAGATTCAGTAGGTTGAACTACTGGTACCGGTAACGGTAACTGTACCTCAGGAAAAGAAGATTCTTCTTCCTGGATGACAGATAAGTTAGAATAATAACAAGTAGATACTGTGTTGTCATCTAGTTCATGAAAAATTGACTGTAAGTGTTCAGGACGTGTATGAAATTGCTTGAGCATGTTAATATGAAATATCTTTTTATGTCCCTTGATATCTAAGACGTAATCAACGTCGGAAATTTTATCAATGACTTTGTAAGGACCATTCCAAGATATCAATAATTTATTGTTATTGTGAGGAAGTAACACATAAGCCTCGTCGCCTGGGAATAATTGGCGTAATCGTCGAGACCTATTTTGTAGAGATCGAGCCTTAGCTTTTGCAGCCTCAGAAGAAGCTGTTGCCAACTGGCAAGACTCAATAATGTTCTTCCGAAGATTAATCACGTACTCGTAAGATGACTGAGTGTCCTGAGTCATCTCCGCGTCAATTAATAAGTCTTTTATTAGTCCCATAGGACCTCTTGGGGGAGCACCAAAAACTAATTCAAAGGGAGAGAAGCCAGTTTGTTCATGCGGTACCTCCCGATAAGCAAATAGAACAGCTGGGAGTGCTCTGTCCCAGTCATGAGGGTGCTTAGCAGTAACCTTATGTAGTAGTTGTTTAAGTGTATGGTTAAGTCTTTCAACCGCACCATTACTCATCGGATGATAAATACTACTTAAATTCCTATCAATGTTCCAAGTTTGCATGACTTCCTTCATGGTGTCAGATATAAACTGTGACCCATGGTCTGATAAAAGTTTTCTAGGAAACCCTATTCTAGAAAAGATGAGATGTAGTGCATCAGCTACATCTGTGGTAGTGGTGGTCTTTAATGGGATAGCTTCTGGCCATCGTGTGCACAAATCAATGCACGTAAGGACGAATCTATGTCCTCTGGCCGATGGTAGCAATGGACCAATAATATCTATTGCCATCTTGTCAAACGGTCTTACTGAGATATCGCAAGCCTGAATAGGCGCCGTGTGAAAAGCTCCACGTGCTTTCACTTCTTGGCATGTAGTACAGGAACGTACATACTGCGAGATATCTCTTGACACTCCTGGCCAAAAGAATGAAGACAGTACTCGAGATCGTGTTCGAGTATATCCCATATGTCCAGCACAATGTGAGTCATGTGCATGTTGAAGAATGTACCGTCTAAAAGTATATGGGACCATAACTTGTTGTTTCATTTGTGATTTGTCATTAAAACATCTAATCAATATGTCATTTTTAATAACAAAACAATGTTTGTTATTATTACCTGAGGATAGATTGTCAACTTTATCAACCAGCTTAAAAATTTTTTTTAAAGATTTATCCTCTTTTTGTTTGGTTGCAAATGTTTCCCTGTCAATAGGTGAATTGACTACAAATTCCTCTTGGTTGTCTGCATCCATTTTATTATCATCAACTTTCTCCATGAGTTGAGTCTGCGCTCTAGTCGTCACGGCGTTTCCAGTGCATAGGTTATGTTTCTCCCATTCTATAATCTCATCTGGAGTACAATCTTTACTGCCGTGTATACGACCAACCATCAGATCAGCTATAGGCTTTTTTAGCATACATACTTTTACGTTCCCTGTAAAAAAAGGTGTGTTAACATGAATAATAGCTGTGGGGTAAAACTCAATAGTTCCCCCAAAAGTCATGCAACGGACATATTCCCCCGTTGCACAGCTAGGATGTACCAGCGACTGTCGTACACCAATCGTTGTGGATCCTGAATCCCTCAGCACTGAGACGACGGATCCATTAACTAATCCCCTGTTAAAAATTAGTAGGCCTGTTCCATCGTTGACTGCAAGACCTACCTCTGGTGTAATATGTCCGCAGTTAAGCACTGTTTCTTTCGCCTTCTGAAAAATAAGATTGCATTGTTGGCAACTATTTGCCACATTATAATTAATAGCAAAACATGCAGCAGAAGACTGTGTTGTATTATTGTCAAGTGGGACCTGAGCTATAGGGGTAGTATTATTTGTAACTGCCGCCCCTGTATTATGGTTGTAATGAGATGATCCCCGAGAATGAGATCGATTCCGAGTATAATTGTTAGAATTATCTCGTCGTCCTCTATAGTAACTATTATCTCGATGTCTCGAGCCATGATTATTACCATTCCAGTTACTATTATTATTGGGAGTATGTGATCGATTATAATGAGTGTTATGTTGACCATTGTGGTAGTTTGTTTGAGGTGAATAATTTCTATCTCGTGATCTACCTCTGTTGAACTCATTTTTATTGTTGAAATCATTATTATGTCCCTTCTGAAAGTTAACATTGTGATTTCTTTGGAACCTGCTTCTGTCTACACTGTGATGTCTTTGTTATTATGATTGTAGGCCATATTAGACGCCACAGGTAGAGGTTCTCTTAATGAGGAGTTAGAAATGGTTGCATTCGGATGTGCCGAACAGTAGTTTAAAGAAATTTTTTCTAACTCGTCCATAGTACCTGGTTTACGCTCCTGCAAATATGCAAAAAATGGCTGGCTAACCGAAGATAATACCTTATCCCGTAGTAGTAAATCAACTAATTTGTCGTATGATTTGTTGACTTCTGCCAGTTCAACCCATCTATTAAATGTATTGCGTATGTTCGCAATGAATCCTGCAAAATCTTTTGGAGATTCAGGTAAAATTCCCTTAAATTTCAACCTACAGTGTTCCTCGTCCAGGTGAAACCTTCGTAAAAGCAAGGACTTAATAGCACCGTAGTTATTTGCTATTGATGGGTCAGCATTTTGAGAAGCCGTCAATGGTTCTCCAACCAAGAATTCATTTAACTTGAGTACCCATGACTCTTCAGGCAAATGGTTTGTTTTGCAAGTCTGTTCAAAACGTGACAGGAACGATGAAAGGTCGTCCACGTTCAAGTTGAGAGTGGGTAATTTAAAGTTGTAGAAATGTTTAGTTTGGCTGGATGATGATCCATTTTGTGCGTTATTATTCTGGTTTGCATCAGCACTTTGTGCTTGTAATCTTGCTGTCTCCAATTTAATACGCGCCAATTCCATTTCTTGTTGTAAAATAATTTCCTCTCGTTTCAATTTATTCTCTTCTTCCTGTTGAGCAATTTCTCTTAATCTATTTTCCTTGGCAATTTGCTTCATCTCACGTTCCTCTTCCTCTTTCTTTAATGCAGCCTTTTGTTCTGCTTCTTTTCTTTCATATTTTTCCAGTTCTGCCTCAGCAAACTGACGAAGTTCTTGAGATTTATAACCATATTCCCTACCAATTTTAACGAAATGGTCTATAGTAAGCATTTTGACTTTTATCTGTAAGTAATTATTGATAATTACTGATTAAAATAGTCAATAGTAGCTTCAGAGTAATTATTATACTTACTCAACTTAGGAATATTCAATATAAATAATCACAATAGTACTGAACTCTAATGTCTAAGTTCAACTAATAGACAATATTTTGTAACAATATTGTATCTAAATAATACTATATCATAAATAGTTATGATATCTGTTAACTATTATGTAATTACTTCACACAATTAATCTCAATATCCAATAATGTTGGGTATGATTCCTAGTAATTATATTGTTCAATGTACTAAGTCACTCTCTTAGTACCAGAAAAGTATATTAAATAATATACAATGGGTCTATTACCTCAAAGGTAGCTATAAGATTATTTTATTTTGTCAATATATATATTATATTATTATGCCCTAGGCATCTATTATAAATTGTAGTGCTACTTTCTTGGACTATCACTGCATAATTATGCAATGTCCCATATTAACCTTAAATATCAGAAAAAATTAATTAAATTAAATTACAAGTATATTATTGCATATAATATCATATTATTAATGTAGTATTTAATATATATTATGAGGACAAACAAAACAATGATGCAACTAAAGGGTACAAACAATGTTAAGACGCAAACAAGACATTTTCACAATTAAAAATGAATTTATGAACTAAATAAAACAAGCGGAAATGTCACAAGCCAAATGAAGGGTCAAGGTCTGACCCGAGGTCAACTTAATATTCAAAGTACACAAAAAAAAAATGACTGCAAAAAATGATGACATCACAGGACTCATAACGGACGAAAATTTAACAATCATCAAATAAATGATAGTAAGAGGAGACTGGACGAAATAGTTAACAAACATGATACAAAACTAAAAAAAAATTGTTAACTGAGTACGAATAAAATACGCCAGTTATCTACGGAACGGTACAGCTAACACAAATCGTCAAACGGTAGCAGATTTGGACAGACAGTCCAATGGCAAACCTCAATGGGGCTTCCAAAAGTGCGATCATTTAACTGCCCTAAGAAACGACCGAAATCAATTCAGGCATCGTGAGAGCCACAGAATCTTATTTCGGTTCATCCTCCCTACCTCCCACGAATTAACAACACATTAAGACAACAAAAAGTACATTAAACATAGGTAAAAACATGCCGATGTAGGCAGAGGGCATGGACTTAGTAGCACTGTTTGCAATAACAACAGTTAAACACCTAGACTTATCTTTTCCGTTGCTTAGATCAGTGCTAGAGGTCGTCAACAGCTAGGCCTGTGCCTTTGACTGTCTGCTCCTGATGGGCAGGCAACGGTAGTCCATCTTGTGCATCTTGATCAATTTGAAACGAACTAGAGAGGCGTTGAAAATGTCTTCTTCACTGCGACAATGCAACAGTGACGTCATGTTGCTATTCATGATCACGTGCGTCACGTCAGCTTCGTAATGATCATGTGATCGAAACTTGATCGTAAATATTTCATTCGAAAGTCATGAAAAAATTTTTGGTTTTTGGTTGTTTTTCGTCCCCACACACCGGGCACCACTGTTACAAGGTGGTGGTTTGCTCTGAACAATGTTCCATGTGATATGAATAAAACAATTATAAATTTCTGGCCATTGTTTTTTCATTGATATGTTAGTTTTTTTCATTCAGTGATAGTGCATCGTGCCTTCGATGGAAGATTAAGCGAATGCGGGGGTGGAAGATTCCGAACAATAATTGAACCTTGGAATACGATTGATTTGATAAGTCATTTCATTGAGTCCGTACATTTAATTCACAGTTGTACACACAGGATGATCATTTCAATAGGAGTAGAGCATAAGTCCATATAAGTCATGCATAAATTAATCAATAACGTAGACTGCTGGTTTATGTGTCAATGTCCGTTTAAGGATACAATGCAGTATTGTCGTCAGAACATCACAGCTATATGCACGCGCAGCTAGACATGGCTACCTGCCGACAGTGAGACTGCGAGTCTGAAGATATTCATACGAATTTGACGATTATTCTTCTCCTTCTGAGAATTCTAGTTAAATACTAACCTCCATAAATTTCCCTCTCATATAGAGTTCTAGGACTGACCCTGGTCCATCAAAAAATGCATATATAAATGGCTATATCATGCCATTGAATTGGAAGGTTAGAAAAACGCAGCTATTCAGCTTGGCGGTCAAGTAACAAAGGGTAGCGTTTCTTAGTTACCGACTGTGTCCTAAACAACGCTATACACGTCATGATCGATCGTGTATGGAGCGTTCAGTAATTGAAACATCTATCGCAATATATTAAATGCCTTAACCTTTTACAATTGCACGTCTGATAACCTTTAGCAGACGGCGTTAATATCATATACCGTAACAATATATAACACTTTATGATTCTCAGTTTTAATTTGTGAGATAACTGTTTGGATGTCAGTATATGTTTCATGTTGTTGAATGTAGCTTTGGCCATTCCTATTCTCTTCTTGATTTCTGTTTCACATCTGCCATCTTCTGTTATTATATGACCAAGATATACGTAGCTCTTGACTTGTTCCAGGATTTTCCCATTTACGCTTATCTTTAATGTGGGTTTATCGACTGTTTTGCTAATTATCATAGTTTTTGTTTTCTCAATATTAATGTCGAGTCCATATTCATGACTTATACTGTTCACTTGCTTCACTAGTTCTTGTAACTCCTGTTCGCTTTCAGCTAACAACACGGTATCATCTGCATATCTAAGGTTGTTTATTGACCTTCCACTGATGTTCAGTCCTGGTATTTCCTGTATCTGTTTGAAAATTTTTTCGGTGTATAAATTAAATAGGCAGGGGGACAGCACACAACCTTGTCTGACACCTCTTTTTATGTCTATGTATGGTGAATAATTCCTTCCCGATCTTACTGTGGCAGTTTGCTCCCAATAAAGGTTACTGAGTATTCTTATATCTTTTCCATCAATACCTATGTCTTTGAGGCATTCAATTATTTTCTCATGATGGACTCTGTCAAAAGCCTTCTTATAGTCAATGAAGCACATATACATACTTTTTTGGACCTCTCTATATTTTTCTGCTAATATTCTTAGGCAAAATATTGCCTCTCTTGTTCCACTGTTCCGTCTAAAACCAAACTGTTCTTCTTGGATTTCGCTGTCTACTTTACTTTTTATTCTTTCTTGTATGATTTTGAGCAGTATCTTAATTGCATGACTCATCAGGCTGATTGTTCTGAAGTCTGAACATTCTGTTGCATTTGGTTTTTTTAGCAATGTTATGAAAACTGATGTCTTCATGTCGTGTTATATATATCATGTATTGTATATATCATTGCATATTTCTGTGATTGTATCTATACCAAAGCTCTCCAGTGCTTCTATCATTAATTTTTATGTTATCCATGCCTGCTGATTTTCTTTTTTGTATCATATGAATGGCATTCTCTACTTCTGATCTGAGAATGTTTGGGCCTTCATTAGAATCTGGTGATGGTTTTTTACCTCTTTTGTCATCGAATAGTTCTTTTACGTATTCTGCCCATCTGTTTGATATGTCTTTCTCATCAAGTAATATTACACCATTTTTGTTCTTGATACAGCTTCCTCCTTGTGCAAACCGCGACCGATTTGATAATTTCTTTATTTCTTCATGCATATCTCTTGTCATGTGCTTTGCTTCCAAGTCTTCTATTTCCTTGCATTTTGTTTCTATCCACCGTTCTTTTGCTTCTCTACACATAGTACATATGTCATTGTCTAATGTTTCATATTCTGGAGTGTTTTTTGCTTTCTTTCTTTCTGCCATTTTATTCAAGATGTCATCTGTCATCCAAATTTGATTTTTCTTAGACTCCTTTTTAGGTAAATTTGCATTTGCTGATTGTATGCTTGTTTTTAAGCATTCCCATTTTGCGGTTACTTTTTCTTCTGGGTTTTCTCTTCTATACTGCTCCATGCTTTCTGTCAATAACTGTTGATATTTATTTTTGACATCGATTAAATATTTCTGTTTTATATCTGGTTGTTTCAGCGCTGATATTTCTATCTGGGTTTCCTCCTGTCTTCTGTTTCCTGCTCTTTTCAGCTTTATATTTACTTTGATGACGACTGGATTGTGATCTGAATTTATGTCGGCGCCAGGATGTGTCTTTGCACTTGTGACACTGTTCTTAAATCTATGTTTTATCATGATATAGTCGATTTGATTTCGTGTTACATCTCCTGGGCTTTTCCATGTGTATAATTTCCTTGGGTGGTGTTTAAAAAAGGTGTTACATATGACCAGCTGGTTTTCTTCACAGAACTGGATAAGTCTGTCTCCTCTATCATTTCTTGTCCCTAATCCATACTGTCCTACTATTTTCTTGTATTTTCCTTTTCCTACTTTTGCATTCATATCACCCATTACTATCAACACATCTGTAGATTTGACTGGTTTAAGTGTGTGTTGTAGCTCTTCATAGTATTCTTCTATTTCTTCCTCGCTGTGATCTTTAGTTGGTGCATAAGTTTGTAAGATTGATATGTCGAATGGCTTTGCTCTCATCTTTAGTAACATCATTCTGTCATTGTGTGTCCAGTATCCACATATGTATTTTTCTAACTCCTTCTTTATCAACATTCCTACCCCTCTTTCATGTTTTTCTCCTCCTGAGTGTATAAGCGTGTACTGGTCTCTTGTTACGTAGCCTGTATCCAAAAGTCTTGCCTCTGCAACTCCCAGTATATCGAGTTTCATGTCTGTTGCCTCTAATATAAGATTGTCAAGCTTTCCTTCTCCGTTTAGAGTTCTAACATTCCATGTTCATATTTTTAGGCTTCTCCTACTAGTTTTTAGGTGGTCTTTCTCAGAATGCTCCCTTTCAACAGAATTTAAGGAACACTCGTCATTATGTACTTCCTTACTCATTAGAGGAGTTGCCTCTTCCCTGTTAATTTGTACAGTAGATTCTTCCCCAGGGGACAGAGAGTTCTCTACATATCGGTTCTTATCTTGTTGTTGTGATCCCATTACGTTCTGTAGGAAGTACGTGGTAAGGCCCCAATCTCTTCCACGGTTAGTGGAGCACAATATGGGTTGTCAGGTACAAAGAGTTAAAGCACAGTGCACAACAAGCTGTTTCTCTATTTTCCCGAAAAGCTGGTGCGAATGTTGCTAACAACCCTAACTAATAAACAACCAAAAGCTTGAATGGTGTGTTATTTTCATGGGTGCTCAAGATATTAATCATTAAAAGCACAGGGGAATGTGCTCCTATTCTGTATTTTCTTTAAAACCTGTTACGCTTGTATGGAAATGATGTTAGGGGTGGGTGGTGGGCGATTTTGAGCTATGAGGTTAACTTGAAATGATGTGTTCCTGACGTAGGACACTTTACTGATAATGTATTTTTGATACCTTGGACACGAATTTTACTTATTACATGGCGCCTGTATGTGCATTTATTGAGTTGTCCCTCAACTAAGTCACAAGAGTTGACTCATCATCAACTGAGCCTATCATGTCATGCATCCTTTATATATGGATGTTTGCCGGTGGTAACATATCATGATCGTTGGTTTTTTTAAAAAAATCAGACAGAGATTGAAGGACAGCATCAAAATCAGCTACGTCTCGTAAGTGAGACTCTGTTTATGTAATCCCGTTATCAGTAGACGCCTACAGATAAGTTACCATTGTAGGCCTATATATCCCGATATTTTCATTTATTTTTAGAATACTCCAACTCTAGTGTCAAATACAAAGTAAGAATAATTATAACACATAATGTTTGGTTTGTTTACAGATTTATTTAACATAAACATTTTAGCAGAAATGAAGAACACTTTGTAAGTCAACTTGTGACATTATCATGAATCAATGAACAAATAATTCTAATTTAACAGTTAAACTAAACAGCTTTATGTAAAATTAGCGTTATCAGGATTTAATCAAAATTTATCTGTATAAAACTTACTTCAAATAAAACAATTGATCCGTGTTATTAAAAGTTACTCAAACATTCAAGTTGAGAAGAAGATGATGGTGATAGATAAGACACACACTGAGGAAACCTTTTGATAGCATTACAAGGCAGTCCTTGGTCTGGAACCCCCAGGGAAAGAGAGGCAGAGGTAGACCAAGAAGCACATGGAGAAGAGAGCTGGAAAAAGAGGTGAAAATCATGAGCTGATGGCACGTGACAGGAAGACTTGGCATGTGTTTGTTGAAGGCCTATGCTCCTTGGGGAGCTTAGGTTAAGGATGAATGAATGAAACATTCAACTGTGTTGGACATGGAGAAATGAACAATTTATTAGTCAAGCCAGAAATGTAAAAATATTGCTACAGACATGAAAGTCAGACAAAACTGCACTTATACAACAACAGTTACTTGAAACTATGTAACTTAAACCAATTAAAAACTAAAGCTAACTTGTGAAAGTTATTTCTGACAACCAGAAATTTATAAACTTGCCACACAATTGTAAAAAAATTTTTTTTTTTTTTAATTACAGCATCACAATTTTTTGGGCCAGAATTCACAAAGAAACAATTATGTATGTGAATTAGTGTTTGAGACATTGCATAATTACTCTTGTCATGTATGGTTATTACTGTGTTGCTTTAGGTTAACAATGTATACAAAGCCTTCCGACATCACAGGTCTAAGGCTTCTCTCCTGTATGTATTCTTTTATGTCTCTTTAGAAGACCACACCGAGTAAAACATGCACTACATATATCACATTTGTAAGGCTTCTCTCCTGTATGTATTCTTTTGTGTGTCTTCAGATCAATGTTCTGAGTAAAACAAGCACTACATGTACCACACTTGTAAGGCTTCTCTTCTGTATGTATTCTTTTGTGTGTCTTTAGATTACCGCTGTGAGTAAAACATGCACTGCAAATACCACACTTGTAAGGCTTCTCTCCTGTATGTATTCTTTTGTGTCTCTTTAGATTACTGCTGTGTGTAAAACATGCACTGCAAATACCACAGTTGTAAGGCTTCTCTTCTGTATGCATTCTTTTGTGTGTCTTTAGATTACCGCTCTGAGTAAAACACACACTGCAAATATCACACTTGTAAGGCTTCTCTTTTGTATGCATTCTTTTGTGTCTCTTTAGGTTACTGCTGTCAGTAAAACATGCACTGCAAATACCACACTTATAAGGCTTCTCTCCTGTATGTATGCTGTTATGTATCTTTAGACTACTGCTCTTTGTAAAACATGCACTACATATATCACATTTGTAAGGCTTCTCTCCTGTATGTATTCTTGTATGTGTCTTTAGATTACTACACTGAGTAAAACATGCACTGCAAATCCCGCACTTGTAAGGCTTCTCTCCTGTATGTATTCTTTTATGTGTCTTTAGATGACTGCTCTTAGTAAAACATGCACTACATATACCACACTTGTGAAGCTTCTCTCCTGTATGTATTCTTTTATGTCTCTTTAGATTGCTGCTCTCAGTATCACTTACAATGAGTTCAATGCATAATTCAGATGTAATAACATGTGTAGTTAGTTCACTGCTACAATCCTCATTTGGTAAGATCAGCCCTTCACTGATTTTAGCTTTATTAATGATCATTGTATTCTTCTCAAAATTCTTTACATATTGTGACACTTTAGCTCCTGCCAGTTCTAAGTCATTAGTGTTTCCTGGTGTTGTATCTATAAAGTGACTGTCTCTCTTTTCTGATGTTGTATCTGTAATCTGACTATCTCTTTTTTCTGATGTTGTATCTATAATGTGAATATCTCTCTTTTCTGGTGCTGTATCTATAACATGAATATCTCTCTTTTCTGGCGTTGTATCTATAATGTGACTATTTTCTTGTTTGTTTCCTCTTTTATTTTCCACTCTTGCCCATTCATTTGGCAACACATTTCCAAACATTTTACTGCAGATAACTTTCCAGTATTTGTCTTTATGCTTGGTTTTCAAATGATTCTGCAAATACCACAGCTCAGAGAAGGCAATGTTGCACTGAGAACAAGAGTAGACTTCTAAAATTGAGAAAAACATGAAAAAAGATGACATTAGTCAATGTTTGAGAAAGTTAAAAACAAAACAATTATAGTCATTTTACTTAATTTTAATTTTTTGATTTATAATAACTATTATTATCACACATACACCAAATTTCACTTACTCACAATGCTTTGTAATAATGTCTTTCTAATTACATTCTCAATACTCTATCATTTTCTTTTTTGTAATACACTCACAATATTCTGTCATAATGTCTTTCTAATAACACTCACTCAAATTCTCTGTCATGTCTTTCTAATAACACACTCAAATACTCTGTCATTATGTCTTTCTAATAACACTAACTCACAATACACTGTCATCATGTCTTTCTAATAACACTCACTCACAATACACTGTCATCATGTCTTTCTAATAACACTCACTCACAATACACTGTCATCATGTCTTTCTAATAACACTCATTCCAGTATAGCCAGATGTAAAAGTAGGCATGTGAATCTACAGAAGGTAAAGACAGTGAGGAAAGGAACTGGTCATCCCACCTAATAAAGCTGAGAACTAGTACATGTAAACTGTCTCTAATATTTCACTCCCCTACTGCAGTATCTGTTATATGTCTACCTTTACACTTTAAACCTGCACCACACAGTATCTGTTATATGTCTACCTTTACACTTTAAACCTGCACCACACAGTATCTGTTATACGTCTACCTTTACACTTTAAACCTGCTCCACACAGTATGTTATACGTCTACCTTTACACTTTAAACCTGCACCACACAGTATCTGTTATATGTCTACCTTTACACTTTAAACCCACACCACACAGTATGTTATATGTCTACCTTTACACTTTAAACCTGCACCACACAGTATCATTTGATTTATTCTTTATTTCAACTATGACAATTAAGATATAAATGTAGTAGACAGCCTCTCTAGTGTTTACACTGAATGTGTGTCATTCACTTACTGTTATTTTCTGTTTTCCAACCAAGTTGTTGTACATTCTCCCTTCTTTGCACT
The DNA here is from genome assembly GCA_024509875.1 of Oreohelix idahoensis. Taxonomy (NCBI): domain Eukaryota; kingdom Metazoa; phylum Mollusca; class Gastropoda; order Stylommatophora; family Oreohelicidae; genus Oreohelix; species Oreohelix idahoensis. The sequence continues at coordinate 119,641 of JAMPIV010009218.1, forward strand.
TTTCTGCCCAGTTTGCCAAATTTTTGAACCTTTATACCCAAATCTTGTGCATAACTGTCACCATAGTACACCTGAAACAATAAAACTTAAAGTGACCAACAAACTATCCTTGTAAAAGTAGAAGCATTAGAAATATCACTCACGATCATTTTGACTTTTACATTTCATTACAGCACTAAATGCAAGATTAAAACTGAGAGACCAGTAAAAAATAAGTTAAATATTCTTCTTTCACTCAGTACCCTTGAGTTCACCTTGACACACAGATCTTTAACAAATTAATGCCAAGCCTTCCTGACCTATCCATGTTTTCTTTATCCCTTTCTTGTCTGTATCTAATGTCCTTCTCACTAACAATACTTCTGGCTAACTAAAATAAAGTAAATAACAACTTGATACACTTAACATAACTGAAATAGCTGATCATCAGATGGTCAGTCCAGCTGTAATTAATCACTGACAGGATGTTAAACACTACGTAAAACTTTCAGCAAGAACTTTAGCTTCCAATATGGAAAAGTGATGCTGAACAAGTTAACAGTCTACAGATATTACATGTGATTTAGATTATATATATATATGGTCCATGGAAATTATACTGCATTTCTAAGTTCATTTCTGGAGATAAATATATAATATTAATAACTGTCACATAATATCTTTTGTTGCGCACATGGACTTCGGTGGAATAAACATATATTTTGGTGCGCACATCAGCTTTCAAAGAAAATGGTGCAAAGGGGTGCAATGGAATGGAGTGAACAGGAAGCCTGACAGAGAAAGATGTCAGTTGGCCGGCTTTAGAAGCCGCATTGCATATTAATCGTGCTCTCTTTATGGTTGCTGGCTTTTGTACAGCATTGTTGTATAGTCTAGTGGTAGTAGGACTTGTTGATCCAGTCATATGGTTATTGCTGACAATGTATTGCTATTATTATTGAATCTCTACGTGTTTCATTGTTATTATTAAAAAGGGAGATTGTCAGCACGCCTTCGTGTACGCTTTGTGAATGGCGTTTATAAGTATGTTGATTGTGTGACCTCTCGCAGTTTGATACGAGCTTAGAGGACAATGTCATGAAAGTGTAGATATTATACTGTGACAATAACCCTTGTGCTTTCAGATGAAGCCTAAAATAATGCAGATTGGATTTTTTTATTTTCCTACTGGAATATAAATAATAAAGTGTGTTCTTTCTGTCTTCTTCTAGTAACTTAGCTGGTCATTTCAGCCGCAGTAGCGCAGTGGTTAGTGCACTGGCTTTCTAGCTCAGTGGTCAATGGTTTGATCCCCAGATGAGGTTTGATTTTTTTAGACCGCAAATGGCTCCGGGTTGATCCAGCCTTATGAATTGAGTACCTAACACCATAATATGGGCATAACACCATATTTCAAATATGCTTCAATGGGCATGTAACGAGATCCTTACCCCCCTCCCGTTTTCCCTAGCTGGTCATTGGGGCACTATTTTCTGTGAAATGCTCCATTATTTGTTTCTAGGTCTGTTTGTCTTGTGCCAGTACTTGCCTTTGCAAAAGTCTTTCCTGTTCATTTTTCTCACTACAGTCTGTCCAGTGTATTTTTGGTCTATCCCTCCTTCTTGTTTCTGGGACTATCCCTTTAAGTATATTTATTTTTAAAATCCATTTGACCATAAAATATGGCCGCACCATTGTTATATGTTCTGAAATAGCTAAGATACAAAGGAATGCACACTGATCTTTCAAGCTGCTCCAGCATGTATTCCAGAATTACATCTGTCTCTCAATGTACACTGCTATTACATGAAATCTGGGGTTAAATCTCTAACCATGACCCTGAAGCACTTCACCATGGTGCATCCTGAAAACAGGCAAACTTCGAGTTGCTTGACCAGCACTTAGGGATCAATCATGAAGAAAACATGGGAAAACATAGACAAAGTACAACAAACAAAAATGGTAACTGTACAGATTATCACAAACTTTTGTGCTTCAAATCAACTGGCGATAGGAGGAATCATGTTTCCACATAAAAGAATACACAAAACAACACGGGTATCACCAGATCATAAAACAGAAAATCTGATTGATCATATCTGTATGAACAAGAAGTTTGTGTCATCACTGCACGAAGTAAAGGTTTGTAGAGGTACAGGTGTTGCATCAGATCACCATCTTCTTTTAAGCCAACATAATGATAAAACTCAATACATACACAACAGCACATAGCTATAGACAACAATTTAATGTAGGTTATCTAAGCAACCAAGAAATAAGAGAAACTTTTGAACACAGTATCCAAATGATACCAAGTACTTCAACAGCAGGATGATGTAGCTAATACAGAAGACCACTGGCAACAAATAACAAAATATATGGAATAAGACATTTGAAGAAGTACTGGGAAAAAGAGAACACTAGCACAAAGCATGCATAACAACAGAAACCATTAACATGAAAAAAAGAAGCCTATTTAAACAGAAGTAAAACCAGGTTCCAAAGCCAAGGCTCAGGAAATGTACACAGAAGTGAATAAAGAGGTCAGAAGATGCATAAAAAGAGACAAGACAAAACAAAATATATTGAGGAGCTGGGCTGAGTGGCAGAGAAAGCTGCAGCCAAAGGAAATATGAGAGACCTGTATAACAGCACAAAGAAGCTAACAGGGAAATCCAAGCAAGCAAATGGCCTCGTCAAAGATAAAGAATGGACTATTGCTTAGCAACATTGTATGGACCTTCTCAATAGACCATTTCCACAAAATCCCCCAGACATTCAGCCAGCACAAGAAGAGCTACAAGTCAACTGTAAAAGACCTATTAAGGAAAAAATAAAGAAACCCATAAAGCTTCTAAGAAATGGAAAAGCAGCTGGTCCAGATGGCATTCAAACAGAGGCAATCAAAGTAGACACCGCTTCAGAAATATTATTCAAATGATTTAGTAAAATCTGGAAGGGAGAAGAAATACCAGCAGACTGGATCCCTGGCTCTTGGTTCCCATATTTGTCATGGTAGCCGATCTTCCATTCTGCACACATGGCCGAACCATCGTAGTTGGGACTGTTCTACCTGGGTCTGCAGGGGCTGGGCTTTAAGGCCTTGCCATATTGTTTGGTTGCAGACCATGTCTCTTCTTTTTACTTCATGCATCTTCATAAGATAATTTCTGAGGTTTGCAGCTGGCTTTTGTGGGTTGTAGTCATTGTACATGACTTGCATCCATACGCCAAGACTGGGACATAGGTGGAGCAGTATACAGCCATCTTCATCCTCTTGCCTATCTCTTGTTTGCTGAGGAATCCTCATTTTATGGCCTGAAAAAAATGTCCCAGCTGCTGCTCTTTGGGTAGCCAATTCTTCTTCCATGCCTCCTTCCAGTCTATGATATCTTCAAGGCATTTAAATTGGTTGACCTGCTCCAGGATCTGTTCTCCTAGCATAATATGATGCTTTTTTCCTTCTCTTGAGGTCACAATGGTTTTTGTTTTGGAACTGCTAATAACCCTCCCTCTCTTCTCCAGATCTTCAGGTTGGATTGAAGATGTGCCTCAGGGCACCATCATTGGCAAATGCCTATTCTAAAATAACAGACCTGTCTCATCTTTAAGTACCCTACTGAATAGTTTTTAGTCCTTTCCTTATATGCTTTGATGACATCATCCTTGAGGAGTATGAAAAGATAACTCTCTTTTTTGATCCTTAGTCGCCGACCGTCAAAGCAGTCAGTGGCCATTATGCCTGGTGGCGTTTTGTAGGGCAACAACAAATTAATTCCACTCCGCTCGGTCGGCGGCCATCCTTCGTACAGTGCCCCAACTCTGGTTCACCCCCGGCATCTCAGCCTCCACAGTCCCCCGCCAAGTTGTTTTTGGTCGGCCTCTCTTTCATTTTCCTTCAGGGGTCCATAGCATAGCTGTTCTTGTGATGGCATCGGGGTCTCCTCTGAGGACATGGCCAACCCAGCTCCAGCGTCCGCCAGCTATGATGGTGTGCATGTCCTCTTGCTTACTCCGAGTAAGCAGATCTTGGTTGGTGATGGTATTTGGCCAAAAGATGAGGAGAATTTTTCTTAGGCATGTTGTGTGAAAAGAGGATGACAAGATAAGGTGACAGAATATCACCCTGTCTTACTTCAGTGGTGGTCCTGAACTCTCCTGACTTGTAGTTTCCCTTCCTCACATAATTTCTGCAAGTCTTGTAAAAGCTCTGTATAGCATGGACCAGAGGTACTGGAAAGTTCTTCCTTGCCAAGCAGCCCCAAAGTTTTCTCTAGGAGACATTGTCAAATGCCTTCTCTAGATCAAAGAAACAAAGATGCATCTCACTTTTATACTCAAGGGCCTTTTCACTCTGAGTGTGAAGATAAGGTCCTGAGAACTTCAGTTTGCTTGGAAGCCACACTGGACATCATCCATTTGTGGCTCAACCAGGTGTCTGAGTCTCTGCTCCAGTATTCTAGAGTAAATTTTACCAGGGACTCTAAGCAGGGATATGCCTCTATGATTTTTGCATTGTCACCCTTTTTGGCTATCTCAGAATCCTTTGGTATGGTCTTGTGGTGCCACGCTGCTTGTAGGACCCTCATGAATAATAGGTTACCTTCTGCTCACATGTACTTAATCATTTCTGGTGTTATACCAACATATCCTGCTGATTCGCTCGCCTTGATTTTCTCCAATGCTGCCTTCAGTTCTTCTATCTTGATGCCATCTTCATCACCATTGGTTTCCTCTTTTGTAATAGTGGTTATCATTTCTCAGGCTTGACCTTGTTCACAGTCAAGGAGCTCTGAGAAATATTCTTTCTGTCTTTCAATCACTTTCTTAGGGGCAATAAGCAATTTGTCTTGTTTGTCTTTTATAAACTTAAGAGGCCACTGTTTTTCCTTCCTCATATTCTTTAGTGTTATGTAGAACGATTTCTGATTTTCTTGAGCATCTTTTTTATCTTTTCTCCAAATTCCTTCCAGAATTTCTGTTTTGCTGCTTGCACATTGTTCTTTGCTTCTGTTCCGAGTATCAAATATTCTCTATATTTCTGTTTTTCCTGCTGCATTTTTAGATTTATAAGTATTGTTTCCGTGGCTTTTTCTGTTCTCTAATTTTTTTTCTTCTAATTAACTTCTTCTGGTCACCAAGGTGTCCTCTTTCCTTTCTTCCCAAGTCCAATTTCACCACATGATTCTGCTGCATCTGTTTTTATGATGTCTTTAAAGTTAAGCCAGAAAGTTTCTAGTTTTTTACTGCTGTCACAATAAGCCCCTGATACCTGGTCTTAACTTCTGGCCCTGTCAGCTTGTAGGCCTTAATACTAATCTCTCCTGCTTGATTATTCATTTTTTTGAGTGATGATGGGCAATGCCTAGACTGAGCAATGTTTTCAGTTGTTCTTTTAATTGTCAGCAGGTAGTGACCACTTCCAATCTCTGGCCCTCTCCAGACTCTAGCATCCCACACATACTTGAATTTATGTATGCGCTTATGGGGGAATTTAGTATTTGTAATGACAAGGTTTTGCTCAGTGCAGAATCTAAAGAGTCACTTTCCATTGTCATTTAGTGTATTTTCTCCACATCTTCCAATAACTACACTCCATCTAGCATGGTCATTTCCAGCTATGGCATTGAAATCTCTGAGTACGAAAATCTCATCCAGGCAGTCGTCCACTGTCTTTTGAAGCAGCTCAAAGAATTCTTATTTGACCTCTGCTCGCTCTTCTTCATTTGGCCCATACACAATGACACGGTTGACTATGGTTTCTCCATCTTTCAGATTTAGCATCATAATGCGCTTCAAGACAAAGTTCCATCCTTTGATGTTATTTGTCTTTTAGCCACAATACAACCCACACCACCTTTAGCTCTTTTGCTTGTGGGGACTCCACTGTAGAGCAGTATGTTGCCATTAAGGTCCACAACTTCTTCGTCTTCTTTAATCCTTAGCCGCAGGCTGTCAAACCAGTCAATGGCCATCACGCCTGGTGGAGTCTTGTAGTGCAGCAACAAATTGCTTCCACTGTGCTCGGTCAGTGGCCATCCTTCCTACAGTGCCCCAACTCTGGTTCATTCTTTGCATCTCAACCTCCATAGTTCTATGCCAAGTTGTTTTTGGTCGGCCTCTCTTTCGCTTTCCTTCAGGGGTCCATAGCATAGCTGTTCTTGTAATGGCATCAGGGTCCCTTCTGAGGATGTGGCCAACCCAACTCCAGCGTCTGCCAGCTATGAGGGTGTGCATGTCCTCTTGGTTACTCCGAATAAGTAGTTCTTGGTTGGTGATGGTATTTGGTCAAAAGATTTGGTGAATTTTCCTTAGGTACACTGTGTGGATAGAGGACAGTTTTGACATTTCCATCTCTGTTACTCTTCAGCGTTTTGCACCCTAGAGAAGCACAGAAAGTACACAGCTCTCTTATAATTTTAATTTGGTGTTTGTGCTGTACTGAGAAGACTTCCAGTTGTTGAGACTAGTAAAGGCTGCTCTCACTTTATTCATTCTGTTATTGATGTCCTTGCTTGTTCCGCCATCTGGTGTTACTATGCATCCTAGGTAAGTAAATGTGTCTGTCTGTTCTAGCTTCTGGTTCCTTATTGTTATTGGCTCAGGATTGCCCACATTAACTCTTACTATACGGGAGCTAAAACCGCGTTTTTACGCGCTAGTTTAGCTATCGTTACCGTCGCGCGCCACTTGAACTGGCGAGCCGTAAAATTGGTACTAAACCCGCGCCACTTCACGGGGCTTGCCGGATACTAAGAGTTAAGTGTCACGACCTCTGTCTTCTTCAGATTGGTGTTCAGACATACTTGCTGGCTTTACTTATTCAGTCTATCGGTTTTGTCTTGGATGTGCTGATGTGAATGTGTGAGTAGAGCAATGTTATCTGCATATTCCAGGTCTTCCAGTGTAGAAAATATTGTCCATCTAATTCCTCTTGGACTGCCCTCTGTTGTCTGGTGCATTAGCCAGTCTATGACTATCAAAAATAAAGTTGTTGATGAGGGGAGGTCCACACCACCTTGCCCTTTTTTCTTGGTTTCCATCAGAGCCAGGATTTCTAATTTTGTTTTCCTTATCTTCTCCACTAGCTCCTCCTCTTTCCCATTAATAGTTCTACAATTCCATGTTCCGTAAATCGGTGTCTGTAATTCGTACCAGTTCCTTTAGGATCAGTCTAGTTTTCTCTCTGCTGGTTCTGGTAATCGTATTTTATGGGAAATAGGGGACTGGCTTGTTCTGCCTTTGCAAGTAAGAGGGGCTGCCTCCTTATGGCCTCCATGCATGCCTAGGTGGAGTTAAGATCACTAACTTGATGAAGAAAACTTATGAAGACATGATGTACATTTGTTCTTCATGAAGGACAACTTACTGAACCATTTGGGATAAGAACTGGAGTGCAAAGAGGATGCTTCTTGTCACCATTTCTCTTATTGGCTAAAGATTGGGTTATGAAAATATCGACCTGAACCAACAGAAATAGGATCCAGTGGATTCCAATGAAACAGCTTGACAATCAAGATTTTGTTGATGACCAGATACTTCTGTCCTGTAACCATGATCAAATGCAACACAACATTAAAATACTTGATGAGAGATCCTAGCCAGTGGGCATGAAAATACACAAGGAAAAAAACTAAGATAATGAGAATTAATGCAGGAGATTGTAAAAAGATTTTACTTGAAGAAACACACCTACAAGAGGTAGAATCATCCATATACCTTGGCAGCAAAACAGACACAGTTGGTGGGACAGTGACATAAAAATAAGAATACAAAAAGCTAGAGGAGGTTTTATTGCATTTGAAAATATAGAGAAATCAAAAGAAATCAGATCCAACATAAAAATTAGAATGTTCAATTCAGATGTCAAGTCAGTCCTATTGTAAGGCTCTGAAACATGAAGAACAACAAAAACAACAAACCAAAAAGATAGAGATTTTCATAAATGGATACTTGCATAAATAGAAGGTTTGAAGTGGTATGACAAGATCACTAATGTAGAACTGATGACAGGAACTAAATAAGTGCCAGCAGAACAAGAAATGAGAAGAAGGTACTGGAGATATGCAGGACACACATTGAGAAAACCTGTTGATAGCACTACTAGACAGTCCTTGTTCTGGAACCCCTAGGGAATGAGAGGCAGAGGTAGACCTAAAAATACATGGAGTACAGAACTGGAAATAGAAGTGAAAATAATAAGGAAGATGTGGAAAGAACTTGAGCTGATGGCACATGACAGGTCGACCTGACATGTGTTTCTTGAAGGCCTATGCTTCTTAAGGAGTGAAAGGGTATTGATTAATTGATTGATTGTTAAGTCCTTTACCAGTTGAAAAAGTCATTTAGTACTGCTTTTGCTGATTAACTGATTGATTGTTAAGTCCTTTACTAGTTGAAAAAGTCATTAAGTATTGCTTCTGCTGATTAATTGATTGATTGTTAACTCTTACTATACGGGAGCTAAAACCGTGTTTTTACGCGATAGTTTAGCTATCGTTACCGTCGCGCGCCACTTCACGGGGCGAGCCGTAAAATTGGTACTAAACCCGCGCCACTTCACGGGGCTTGCCGGATATTAAGAGTTAAGTCCTTTACTAGTTGAAAAAGTCATTTAGTACTGCTTCTGCTGATCAATTGATTGATTTTTAAGTCCTTTACTAGCTGAAAAAGTCATTTAGTACTGCTTCTGCTGATTAATTGTTAAGTCCTTTACTGGTTGAAAAAGTCATTTAGTACTTCTTCTGCTTACTAACATTCAATTTCTATGTACTGTTAAACTATTCATCTCTCTTTAGCTTTCTTCATTTCAATGTTTACTTTTTTTGACACCATTTGCATTCATTTCTAATGTGACTAGTGCTCTGTCTAAGCTGGCAGGATCCCATCCCTCATCAGGTAGCCCCATTTGTCTAGAATCCAGTTGCCATCACAAATTGTGCTTGTTAAGGGGTGTTTTGGTGGTGAGGATATAGGTTGTTGTTTATGACAGATGTTCCACTGGGAGTGAGTTTATTTGAATAGTTGGGAGATGACTGAGAGCTCAGAATAGTACTGATGTTCGGTGTGATACAAGAGCAGTGTATGAGTTGTCATCAGTCAGTATGTTGTGAGTTCTGTTTAGTAGTGTGTTCACTGGTCAAGAGAGACTGGGGTGTGAGCTGAATAAGAGCAGTCAAAGGTTGGTGCTCAGAAAAACAGGTTGAGTTTTGCAGGGGTTCTTGCTGAGATGTTCGTTTTATGTCTGAGTGGGGATATAATTGATAGTTGTTCGACTGTGGAAGATGTCACAAGAAGTTATTCGTGTTGTACAATAAGTCATCTTATATGTGAGATGGCGATAGTGGATTTGTCATTGTGGTGAAGTGGGATGTTATAAATACTTATAGGGAACTTAGTGTACTGACTGAGATCAGCTGTGAAGGTATCTATATCTATTAAGAGTAGTGTATTATAGATAACCTTACTTGCTACCACATATCTATATATCTCAGTCAGAATTATTCTGGAATAGTGTGATGCTACGTTATGTGTCTAGGGTATGAGTATGGTGAAGTGTAAGTCACAACAACAGACAGATAAACAATTTAATTTAATCCACTACTCTTGACAACACTGTGACACTCACATACATATAACACTCTACAAAGATATCTTAAAAGAGTCACTGATAAACTTTCAAATAACAATATGTATTCATTACTGGCATGAATGAATATGTGTCCTGATTCAACTACAAGGGAACCAGGAATCACAATCAATTTAAATTACAAGTTATGTACAGAATGTATTTAATATGAATATTGTAGTGACATATATTATTACAAATGTTCTATGTGTGTCAGTTGTGTAGTAGTAAAATGAGGTAATACTGGTTTTGTTTTGTTCAAGCTCTGTTGGTATTTGTCATCATGACTTCAATAGTTTGTCTTTAGGGACCAGTATTGGAGATGTTCACAGTTCCTGATTTTAAGACAAGTAAATTCCCCTCTGAATAGTATCTTTATAAAGTTATTTCAAGATGAGGGGACATAATGTTGAGCTCAGCTGGCCAACTCTGCTTATCTTGAGTGATGGCGGCAGGAAAGGACTCCTCTGCTCGAATTCTCCTCTGGGCTCAGGAGACACCTCACTGATAGCTAAAAAGACCAAGGAGTATGCTGTCCGACTCTGGATTCAGCAAATCTCTGACCAGATGCTGCTCAGTACCATCAAGACCACTGTCCCTGAAATCAAGAAGGATGTACCTTCTACTTCATAACTAATTTATATTCTCTTTTACACTGATCACAATACAGCACAAACATTGCGTTCAGAGCGTTAGGCCAACAGTCAGCTTCATTTGAAATACTTTATTCCAGTATTACCCTTCTTAATGGTTACTACGCCTCTGCACTTCCAGCATTATTTCTTTCTAGTCAATCATCCAGGTGTCAGTGTACTGTTTGGCCATTCCATGCCGTTTTACTTCTCTCCGACACCCTCTGTTCAGGCTGGAGCATTTTAGGCTTTACCTCACGTTTGCCACTGAACTACACATATATATACAGGCATAAATCAACAATTCACATTCAATTTTCATTAAAAGATATTAAATGGTTCAAGCTTACCACAATTCATACGAATAACACAGATACGTTGATTAGCAATGAATTCTGGCACAAACTGGCACAAATTCCATCTGCTTATGTTCCAGGCTTTTATTTAGCAAAAATATGAGCTGGCTTCAACGCACTGTTGCTTTATCAAGCTTATTTAAACAAGTGGTCTCGAACTAACGCTCCCAAGTGTGTATATCAGCGAGACTGGCCAATGAGCCACGTTTCGACAAGTGTTTGAAAAAATGTTATCTTTTCCCGTCTCCCCTAACAACCAAGATAGTATTTATAGCCCGACCAATCGTGGTTAGGCTTTCATTTGTTGCGCTCCAATCAATTTGGAGTTTACATGGTAGGCTATTTCTGTAACGTAAATTTTTTTCAAACACGTTAAAAAAAAATCTTATGAGCAGAAATGATTTTATGCTGTCAGGCACCCCCAATATTTTATTTTGGGTATAATTTATTAATTCCTGGACTATTTGCGTAACGTTTTACATATTATTTGTCAGCAAGCCCTAAGGAACCCAAAAATACCAATTTAAAAGAGCTACGTGGCTGCGTTCAAAATATGCAATTTCTTCTACCTCCTGTTTCGAAGATGTGCTGTCTGGGTACTGTTATGTTTTCAACCGTAAACCCATCTAATGTTATCTTTTCTAATAAGAGTCTGTTATGATTTATAAACCTAACTCTGGGAAAGGGTAGTGTATTTTATCACTGTCCGTCTGAAAAAGTTAGTGCTTGTAGACTTACACGCGTGATGCCAGCATTTGTATATCGCGCGACGCGTGTTGCATGCGTTCCTGATTTTCAGCCCTCCCCTCTCGCTATCCTTTTGTCCATCTGTTCGTTCGTTTTGGTAACGTAATATAATTAATGTTAGGATTAATTTAGGTCATTACGCAGTCTCTCAATGTTTTTCCAAGAAATACAGCACACGTTTCATTGAAGAAAGCGGGTAATAATACAGTAAGCTTTTACTATCAACGTGAAAGCGTTACAATTTGCAGACGAAGCAGAAAACAAGGGGGATTTCGAGTACATTCTTTGTGACAGCACTGTCATTTTACCATTGCTCTTCTCTTTATTAATTTTATTTGTTAGGCTTCATATTTACCTAATAATTTATATATGTGGATTAGAATATTTCATGACACCTCCCCTCTTAAAACAGACATTATATGTCAGTCCTTTATTCTATATACACATAGAGAAATTTATTATTATTTCTGGGGTTTACGGTGATTCTCATCACACGGATGGCGGCTTAAAAAATCCGCTCCCAGATTGGTTTTTCCAGATATATATTCAATGCTAAAATTATATGGAGCCAGAAGCAAAGACCATCGGAGTAACCTAGAGTTCTCATGCTTAGCCTGTGCTAAAAACGATAAAGGTTTGTGGTCAGTTTGCAACTTAAATGCCTTCCCATATAGATAAATATTGAATTTCTTTATTGCCCATATTACTGCAAGACATTCTTTTTCGCTAGTTGAGTAGTTGATTTCAGCTTTATTCAACTTTCTGCTAGCATATGCCACTGGGCTTAATTCCCCATCCAATGCATCTGATTTCTGTAGTAGAGTTGCACCTAACCCAATATTACTTGCATCCGTCCTTACTATGAATTCTTGACTTAAGTCAGGTAATTTCAAAATGGGTTTACTTGTGAGCTTTTCCTTCAATTCTTGGTAAGTCATTTCACATTGTGGTGTCCATGTAATGCGATCTGGAAGTCCTTTACGTGTCAATTCAGTTAACGGTGCACATATGGAATTAAAGTTTTTGATATACTTCTGGTAGAAACCACATAATGAGACAAAGGATCTCACGTCCTTCTTGGTTTGTGGTCTCGGGGCTTTCTGTAGTTTCTCTAAATTCTTTGGGTCAGGGGTCATGTTTCCCTGATAAACTGTGTGTCCCAAAAATTCCAATTCTTTACATCCAACGCAACATTTGGTTGGTCGGGCTGTTAAATTTGCCTCCCTAAGTCGATCAAACAGCATGTTCAGAGAGTCAATGTGTTCCTCAAATGTTTCTGTTGCTATAAGGATATCATCCATAAAATTTGTTATACAGGGATTATTCAGAGGATCCAATAATTTTCTCATCATTCTAGAGAAGACACTAGGCGCATTCTTCAATCCAAATGGCAATCTATTAAACTCATAGTGTCCTTCTGAGGTACTAAAAGCTAGGTATGGTCTAACCTCAGGCTTTACTGGAATCTGATAGTATCCTTTACTCAGATCCACTTTTGAGAAATATTTAGCTTTATTTAGTCTGGCAAACAGCTGATTTGTATCCGGCAATGGATCCACCTGTCCTTCTGTAATAGCATTCAGTCTCCTGTAATCTATACAGAGTCTATGTTCTCCAGAGGGCTTCCTTAAGAGTACAACACCGGAACTATACGAAGACTCACTGTGCGAAATAATTCCTTCCTTCAACAGATAGTCTATCTCTTCCTTCAAAGCTTTTTCCTTAGCAAACGGAATCGAATATGGTTTCATACAGACAGGTGTGGAGTCTATGAGTTTCATATCATATTCCAATAGGTTTGTATGCCCTGGTCGGTCTGTTAACACCTCTGCATGATTATTTAGAACCTGTTGCACTCTCTCTTTCTGAGTTTTCGTTAAATGTGTACTGATTTTCACCTGTGCTGCTGTCTCACAGGGGTGTAATGGATATTCAAATGATGAAAGTGGTTCCTTTTTCATCTCCATGGCGATGGACAAGGTCAACAAGTGTGTCTCTTCCTGATGTTCTCTTTCCAAATATTTCTTCAGGAGATTCACATGATAGATTTTTTCTTTCCCCTTCTTATCTATCTTATAATTTGTTCTAGACACCTTCTCTAGAACTGTATATGGACCCTGCCATCCAATTTGTAACTTATTCTGACTCCCAGGCAAAAGAAGCAGTACTTTCTCTCCCACAGCCAAATTTCTGTCTTTCGCCTTCCTGTTATAATAGGCAGCATGTTTCTTCCTGGCTTGTTTCAAATTTTCATTGGCAAGTTTCCAGCCAGTTTTTAACCGAGTGGTCAGCTCATTCACATATTGGTATGAAGATGTAATGTTTTCCTCTGCCTTTTCATCAGTCCACGTTCTTAACAAAGCTACATATGGACCTTTAATTGTGTGGACCTATTTGTCCATGCACCGGTATGGTCTCTTCCACTCGAAGCTTTATAGTGATGATTTTTCCTCCCAGAATTATCATTCACAAAACGACCGCTACCAATTTTTCTTTTGGGGCTTTCTCCCCTCTTAAAATTCTTGATGAGAGATTTCCTCTCTACATCCTCTTCCTCCAGTTTGTTTAAGTCCGATTGAGGGATTGTCGGCTTATCCTGGGGTAAGACATCTTTTTGCACTCTCCGCATAGTGGCCATTGTAAAACAGTTAAGTGAAGCTTGTCCGTGAAAAGGGGCTTCCCATTCCATTTGGTCCACTTTATCAAATTTATATTTCTTTTTATTGTCAGGCCTAATTTTGCCCCGTGGCGTGTCCAGGTCCTGATCCATGTTCCCACTTGTGGGTGTTCCCTCATGTGCTATGCTACACCTTTCTACAAAATTCTCAATGTCCCATCTTGCTTTGGGCCAATAATAATTGTGAGCCACCTTTTGAATGATGGTACCTATTTTCTCATGGTCCCCATCTGGTTTCACATGTAGGCTCCTTATTAATTCTGTCCTATATCTTTTTGGAAGAACCAGCTGTCCGTGACCATTGGATCTAGCTCCAGTCTTCCTATACATCAACTTGTTTTTCATGTAAAAATCTCCCTTGCCTGGAGTTGTATGACAAGTTGACAATTTTCTGAAACAAGGCTTGAGTGTTTTATCCCCAGCCTGTGCCTTCCTCATCTCTTCTGGAGTGGTATCTAACATAATATCCTCCTCCTGTCTTGAGGTCGACCTGACCTGAAGGGTTGCCATATACACAGGTTTCCTTCTGCAACGGTCAGTGTCATGATTGTCCATCTGACAATTTTTACACCACCTTTTTCCTTGGTTGAAAGATTTTCTTTCATCATATTTCCTTTCATCGAATTGTGGGAATTTATTTTTATTTTCATACCGTGGCCTATCAAATTGGTGCTTACCTTTATTTTGATCCCTAGGATCAAATTTATTAAAGTTCTGTGGTGCCCTAAAGTTATCCACCTGTTTCTTTTTATTACCTGTTACCTCTGCTTGAGCTGCTTGATACCTTTCAGCAACATTTAGCAACTCACCCAGCCTCTCTGCACCTTGTTCCATGAGAAACTTTCTCAGGTCTGGAGCCATGGACTCTCTTAGTTGCTCTATAAGGACCATTTCCTTAAGATCTTGGGTTTTCCCCAGAGAAGTCCATTTCTCCAAGTATGTCTCTATTCGTGCAGAGAACTGGTGATAGGTTTCACCTGACAGTAGTTTAGCATTCCTAAATTTTTTCCTGTAAAACTCTGCATTCTTTTCATACCTTAACAAAAGAGCCTGCTTTAGCATGTCATAATTTTCCTGATCACCTCTGCTCATTTTTGCAAAAACTTCATAAGCTGCCCCACGAAGTCCCTGAGATAACTTTAAGCTCCACCTTTCTCTCTCTAACCCATACGTGGTAGCTAATAGTTCATACCTATTTATATAGCTCTCAATATCATCGTCTTTCTCAACAAAATGATCTAAATGAAAATTCATAGCTGAGGTTGAGGCTCCTTGAGTAACCGTAGCATCAGAGGCAAAGGGACTGGCACCATTTTCAGGAGCATGGCCTTGAAACTCAAACTCCCTTAGTCGTAACTCATGTTCCCTTTGTAATCTCTTCTCCTCCTTTTCTGCTTCCCTTTCTGCAGTCTGTCTTCTTTCCTCGGCTTCCCTTTCTGCAGCTAATTTCTTCTCTTCTGCTTCCAATTTCTTAGCCTCTTTGTCAGCCTCAATCTGCAACCTCTTAGTCTCAGCCTCAGCTTGCAACCTCTTAGTCTCAGCCTCTAACTTTCTTTCGGCCTCTTTTTCTAATCTTCTTTCTTCGCGTTCAATAAATTTGTCACATTCCGTTGTGACATAGGCAACCATAACTTGCCCATCTAATCCTAACTCTTTTGCAGTCTGAACCGCAGCAGATCGAAATTTGGCCAGGTCCGCCATTGTCTATCAGGTAAATTTATACAATGTCTAACCAACAATTCAATCTCTAATGGACAACACAGGCACCGTGAGCTCAACCTTATTTAATTCCACCCAAGGATACCTTTTAATTCTTATATTCCCTGAAGTGAATTACCCCCAATATTTTTAATAGTTAAAGATTCAAAATCCCAAGAGCGAGACCCCAATATATGTGGTGAAGTGGGATGTTATAAATATTTATAGGGAACTTAGTGTACTGACTGAGATCAGCTGTGAAGGTATCTATATCTATTAAGAGTAGTGTATTATAGATAACCTTACTTGCTACCACATATCTATATATCTCAGTCAGAATTATTCTGGAATAGTGTGATGCTACGTTATGTGTCTAGGGTATGAGTATGGTGAAGTGTAAGTCACAACAACAGACAGATAAACAATTTAATTTAATCCACTACTCTTGACAACACTGTGACACTCACATACATATAACACTCTACAAAGATATCTTAAAAGAGTCACTGATAAACTTTCAAATAACAATATGTATTCATTACTGGCATGAATGAATATGTGTCCTGATTCAACTACAAGGGAACCAGGAATCACAATCAATTTAAATTACAAGTTATGTACAGAATGTATTTAATATGAATATTGTAGTGACATATATTATTACAAATGTTCTATGTGTGTCAGTTGTGTAGTAGTAAAATGAGGTAATACTGGTTTTGTTTTGTTCAAGCTCTGTTGGTATTTGTCATCATGACTTCAATAGTTTGTCTTTAGGGACTAGTATTGGAGATGTTCACAGTTCCTGATTTTAAGACAAGTAAATTCCCCTCTGAATGGTATTTTTATAAAGTTATTTCAAGATGAGGGGACATAATGTTGAGCTCAGCTGGCCAACTCTGCTTATCTTGAGTGATGGCGGCAGGAAAGGACTCCTCTGCTCGAATTCTCCTCTGGGCTCAGGAGACACCTCACTGATAGCTAAAAAGACCAAGGAGTATGCTGTCCGACTCTGGATTCAGCAAATCTCTGACCAGGTGCTGCTCAGTACCATCAAGACCACTGTCCCTGAAATCAAGAAGGATGTACCTTCTACTTCATAACTAATTTATATTCTCTTTTACACTGATCACAATACAGCACAAACATTGCGTTCAGAGCGTTAGGCCAACAGTCAGCTTCATTTGAAATACTTTATTCCAGTATTACCCTTCTTAATGGTTACTACGCCTCTGCACTTCCAGCATTATTTCTTTCTAGTCAATCATCCAGGTGTCAGTGTACTGTTTGGCCATTCCATGCCGTTTTACTTCTCTCCGACACCCTCTGTTCAGGCTGGAGCATTTTAGGCTTTACCTCACGTTTGCCACTGAACTACACATATATATACAGGCATAAATCAACAATTCACATTCAATTTTCATTAAAAGATATTAAATGGTTCAAGCTTACCACAATTCATACGAATAACACAGATACGTTGATTAGCAATGAATTCTGGCACAAACTGGCACAAATCTCCATCTGCTTATGTTCCAGGCTTTTATTTTACACAAATATGAGCTGGCTTCAACGCACTGATGCTTTATCAGGATCATTTAAACAAGTGGTCTCGAACTAACGCTCCCAAGTGTGTATATCAGCGAGACTGGCCAATGAGCCACGTTTCGACAAGTGTTTGAAAAAATGTTATCTTTTCCCGTCTCCCCTAACAACCAAGATAGTATTTATAGCCCGACCAATCGTGGTTAGGCTTTCATTTGTTGCGCTCCAATCAATTTGGAGTTTACATGGTAGGCTATTTCTGTAACGTAAATTTTTTTCAAACACGTTAAAAAAAAATCTTATGAGCAGAAATGATTTTATGCTGTCAGGCACCCCCACTATTTTATTTTGGGTATAATTTATTAATTCCTGGACTATTTGCGTAACGTTTTACATATTATTTGTCAGCAAGCCCTAAGGAACCCAAAAATACTAATTTAAAGGAGCTACGTGGCTGCGTTCAAAATATGCAATTTCTTCTACCTCCTGTTTGGAAGATGTGCTGTCTGGGTACTGTTATGTTTTCAACCGTAAACCCATCTAATGTTATCTTTTCTAATAAGAGTCTGTTATGATTTATAAACCTAACTCTGGGAAAGGGTAGTGTATTTTATCACTGTCCGTCTGAAAAAGTTAGTGCTTGTAGACTTACACGCGTGATGCCAGCATTTGTATATCGCGCGTCGCGTGTTGCATGCGTTCCTGATTTTCAGCCCTCCCCTCTCGCTATCCTTTTGTCCATCTGTTCGTTCGTTTTGGTAACGTAATATAATTAATGTTAGGATTAATTTAGGTCATTACGCAGTCTCTCAATGTTTTTTCCAAGAAATACAGCACACGTTTCATTGAAGAAAGCGGGTATAATACAGTAAGCTTTTACTATCAACGTGAAAGCGTTACAATTTGCAGACGAAGCAGAAAACAAGGGGGATTTCGAGTACATTCCTTGTGACAGCAATGTCATTTTACCATTGCTCTTCTCTTTATTAATTTTATTTGTTAGGCTTCATATTTACCTAATAATTTATATATGTGGATTAGAATATTTCATGACAGTCATGCTGAATGAAAGACCATGTATTATGTATAAAACTACCTGTGAGATGTGCAGTTGTTGTGTCATCACCCTGAATGGTGTATTTGTCCCTTAGTCAATGTAGCCTACAGCAAGCTCCATTCTACACAGAAGGAGCCAGGACAGTGCTGTATATTATTTCACTTGAATCTTACAATATGCTTAGTGCATTGAAAGGCATTATGTTCAGCAGTTCATTAATAATGCACACAGATTTCCCCCACTGCATACTTAATAGTTAATGCACGCATATTTCCCCCACTGCATACTTACTAGTATCTCCATTCCAACAAGAATTTGCTTGTGAGCTCTATAATAGATTTCTCCTCTATACTGGTAGGCTGTTACACATTGCTCATCTTCATGCCTGGCGCAATTCACAAACCTCATCCAGTTGGACTCACTAGGGTCTCTGTCATCCACAAAATGTGAAGTCTGTCCATCATTCATAATCTGTTGACAGTATGCACTTATATGAGATGAGGAGAGTTCACAGTACTAGTTTATTTCCCAGATTATGAATAATGCTCATGTTCATTACAAAATAGGCAGGTATCTAAATACAATGCTGAAGGCTTAATAAAAAAAATCAATAAATAAATCTCTGTAATTCAGGATTACAACTCTGCCAGGCCGGTCCCAAGCCTGGCTGAAAAAGGAGGAGGGCGGCCTGTATGGAGGCTGTAAGGAGGCAGCATCTCCACCATGCAAAGGCACAACAGGCCAATCACCTGTTTGCTTTAAATCATGATTACACGAACTACAAGAGAGAAAACCGGACTGATTCTAAAGACGACAAACTACGACAAACTGGAATGGACTACAGACTATAACTTATGGAACTTGGAACATAAGAAGAATAAATGGGACAGAAGAGGAGCTGGTGGAAGAGATGAGGAAAGCAAAACTAGAAATCCTGGCTATAACGGAAACAAAGAAAAAAGGACAAGGAGTCATGGATCTCGATGGCAACACGCTGCTCTACAGTGGTGTACCCACATCTGAAAGAGCTAAAGGTGGCATGGGTTGTATTGTGGCCAAAAACCAAAAAGATAGTATCAAGGGATGGAACTTTGTCTTTGAGCGCATTATGGTTGTAAAACTAAAAGGAGAAACCATAGTCAACCTTGTCATTGTGTATGGACCAAATGAGGATGAGAGAGCAGAGGTCAAGGAGGAATTCTTCGAGCTGCTTCAAAGGACAGTGGATGACTGCCTAGATGAAATTATCATGCTCTGAAATTTCAATGCCAGAGTTGGAAATGACCATGCTAGATGGGGTGGAGTTATCTGAAGATATGGAGAAGATATTCTTAATGACAATGGAAAGCGACTCTTTAGATTCTGCAGTGAGCAGAATCTGATCATTGCAAACACAAAGTTCCCCCATAAGCGCATACATGCATACACTGGATGTGAACCAACAAAGAATGAGAAGTCAGTAATCGACTGTGCCATTGTTAGGAGGAGCTCATTCAAATATGTCCGGGATGATAGAGTCTGGAGGGGGCCAGAGATTGGAAGTGATCACTACCTGCTTACAATCAAAAGAACAACTGAAAGAGTTGCTCAGCCAAGGAACAGCCCAACATCACACAAGAAACTAAATAAACGAATGGGAGAAATGAGCATTAAAACCTACAAGCTGAGAGAGCCAGAAATTAAGACCAGATGTCAGGGGTTTATTGCTGCAGCGGTGAGAAACACAGAACAACAACCTGATGAATTGGAAACCCTCTAGCTTATATTCAACGACATCATAAAGACAGCTGCTGTAGAAGCATGTGGTGGTCTGACTTGGGAACAGAAGAAAGAGGACACTTCAGTGGACAGAGGAAGTCAAAGAACGAACGAACGATCTTTATTTTCAAAGGGTTAAGAATTGGGCACGCAGGCCCATCTGACATTCTGCCCTTCCTCTCTCTCTCATCATGTATACTAATATCCTTTCATCCTCACATTTACTTTAAGCATTATTAAGGCATTTATCATTATAAAAGTAATATTACATTTGCAATAATCATCATAATTAAAGTGTTTTTAAAATAAAATAATAATAAAAAAAAAAACTAATAGTAATAATGAATTTGAAAAATAAATAAATAAATAAAAAAATAAATAAATTTAAAAAAATTAATAAAAAAAAATAAAAAATAAAAAAGAATCGAATTCTTCGTACTGTAAATTAGTGATTTGAGACATATTTAGAGGTATGTTATGAGAACTTGTAAAATGTTCATACGGTGTTCAACTGAATGACTCAGGGACTTTTTTTTTTTTTTTTTTTAAGGTTCATCAAGATGAGGTGGGTAGACAGTTACTTTCCATTTTCCTTTCCTTTGCGTCCCAAACTCAAGACCAGAATCAGACTAGGTAGATAGTTAGATAGACATATACGAAAGCAATTAATTTGCCAAGGGTTGAAAAGTAGGAGAGAAGAAAATGGCATGGAAACAATACTTAGGAGCTAAAAACATAGCAGGACAAATGGAGAAATAGAGAGAATATGTGACACTCAGAACAGAAGCAAAGAACAAGGTGCTAGCAGCAAAACAGAAGTAGTGTGAAGAATTTGGAGAAAAGCTAGAAAAGGATGTGCAAGAAAACCAGAAATTGTTCTATAAGACCCTAAAGAACATACTTACTTACTTACTTAGTCATTCCCCTTCTATTGTGAGGTGTAGAGGTTTGGAAGAGAGAGCGCCAGACCATCCTATCGGCTGTCTTCTTCCTGGCCTGGTTCCATTCTAGTCCTCGGTCTTCAAAGATTGTCTAATATTGTCCTCCCAGCGGACTCTGGGTCGTCCTGGGGGTCTGGATCCCTGGCTCTTTATTTCCAATGCTTGTCATGGTAGCCGATCTTGTCCCAATCTGCAGACATGGCCAAACCATCTTAGTTGGGACTGTTCTACTTGGGTCGGCAGGGGGTGGGATTTAAGGTCTTGACGTATCGTCTGGTTGCGTACCATGTCTCTTCTTGTTACTTCAACCACCTTCCTCAGATACCTCATTTCTGAGGTTTGGATCTGGCTTTTGTGGGTTGTAGTCATTGCCCATGTATCTCATCCATATGTCAAGACTGGGACATAGGTGGAGCGGTATACAGCCATCTTCGTTTTCTTACCAACCTCTCTCTTGCTGAGAGATCCTCGGTTTATGGCCTGAAAAAGTCTCCCAGCTGCTGCTTTTTGAGTGGCCAACTCTTCTTTGATGCCTCCCTTTTGGTCTATAATAGCTCCGAGGTATTTAAAGTGGTCGACCTGCTCCAGGACCTGTTCTCCCAGCTTAATCTGATGTCTTCTTTCTTCTCGTGATATCACCATGGATTTTGTTTTAGAGCTGCTTATGACCATCCCTCTCTTCTCCAGCATTTCCTTCCAGACTTGCAGGTTGGATTGGAGATGTGCCTCTGATTTCCTAAAGAACATAAGGAAGGAAAAACAATGTCCTCTCAAATTTACAAAGGACAAGCAAGGCAAATTGCTTACTGCCCCGAAGGAAGTAATGGAAAGATGGAAAGAATATTTCTCAGAACTCCTGGATGGTGAGCAAGGTCAAGCATCAGATATGATAACCACTAGCACAGAAGAGAAAACCAATGGTGGTGAAGATGACATAAAGATGGAAGAACTGAAGGCAGCACTGGAGAAAATCAAGATGGGCAGAGCAGCAGGGCATGATGGTATAATACCAGAAATGGTTAAGTTCATGGGAGCATCAGGCGAACTATTACTCTTAATGGTCCTTCAGAGAGCATGGTGCAACAAGACCATACCAAAGGATTGGGAGATTGCCATCATAACACCAATTTTCAAAAAGAGTGACAATCGACAATGTGGAAACCATGGAGGCATATCCCTTCTCAGTGTCGCTGATAAAATCTACTCTAGAATCCTAGAGCAGAGACTCCAATGTCCAGTTGAGCCACAATTGGATGAGGTCCAGTGCGGATTCTGAGCAAAATGAAGTACTCAAGACCTAATCTTCACACTCAGACAGCTGAGGGAAAAGGCCCTTGAGTATAAGAGTGAGATCCATCTTTGTTTCATAGATCTGGAAAAGGTGTTTGACAGGGTCCCCTGGAGCAAACTTTGGGACTGTTTGGCAAGGAAGAACATTCCAGCATCTCTGATCCATGCTATAAACAGCTTCTACAAGTCTTGCAGAAATTATGCGAGGACAGCAAACCATAAGTCAGAAGAGTTCAGGACCACCACTGGTGTAAGACAAGGTGATATCCTGTCACCTTATCTTTTCATACTCTTCATGGACGATGTCATCAAGGCATGTAATGAGAGAACAAGAAAGTATTCACTGGGGTACTGGAAGATGAGACAGGTCTGTATTTCAGAGCTGGCATTTGCTATGATGTTGCCCTGATTGCTAAATTATAGGCACATCTCCAATCCAACCTGCAAGTCTGGAAGGAAGAGCTGGAGAAAAGAGGGATGGTCATAAGCAGCTCTAAAACAAAATTCATGGTGATATCACAAGAAGAAAAAAGACAACAGATTAAGCTGGGAAAACAGGTCATGAAGTAGGTTGATGACTTTAAATACCTCAGAGCTATTACAGACCAAAAGGGAGGCATGAAAGAAGAGTTGGCCACTTGAAACGCAGCAGCTGAGAGACTTTTTCAGGCCATAATTTGAGGATTCCTCAGCAAGAGAGAGGTTGGTAAGAAAATGAAGATGGCTGTATACCGCTCCACCTTTGTCAGAGTCTTGACATATGGATGCGAGTCATGGGCAATGACTACAACCCATAAAAGCCAGATCCAAACCTCAGAAATGAGGTATCTGAGAAAGGTGGTTGAAGTAACAAGAAGAGACATGGTCTGCAACCAGATGATACGTCAAGGCTTAAAATTCCACCCCCTGCCGACCCAAGTAGAACAGTCCCAACTAAGATGGTTTCTCCATGTCTGCAGAATGGGAGAAGATCGGATACCACGACAAGCATGGAAAACAAAGAGCTAGGGCTCCAGACCCCCAGGATGACCCAGAGTCTGCTGGGAAGGCAACATCAGACAATCTTTGAAGGACCGAGGACTAGAATGGAACCAGGCCAGGAGGAAGACAGCCAATAGGATAGTCTGGTGCTCTCTTTTCCAAACCTCTACATCTCACGGTAGAAGGGGAATGACTAAGTAAGTAAATTCAGGATTACAGCTTCTCAAAGTTGGTGAAATGCATATGGATATTAAAATACAAAGGACAAGAGAGCTTCACTGCACAGAGAAAAATTGACTACAACCAAAAGAAGTTGCCTAAAACAAAAATATATGATATTACAAATGTCAAGTCAGTTCTGTAGTATGGCTCTAACAAACAGACAACAAAAGATGACCAAGAAGGTAGTCTTTTATAATAAATGCATACACAGAGAAGAATGATTGCAATAGTATGACAGGATAATTGACATGTCACTGATGGGAAGAGCCAGTTTCTGACAAAACAAGAAATGAGAAGAAAACAATGGCACTAGATAGGATATACACTGAAGAAACTGATTAAATAATTTGTTTTGGAATCCCCAAGACAATAGAGGATGCAGGAGACCTAAAAACACACAGAGAAGAGAACTAGTGGCAGACGTTAACACATTAACTACCGCGAGCCAGTGGGACCGACATCATTTGGACCGCGAGCCGCTCAGAGCGTTGATCTATCTTTAGAAATAAAACGAATGAAAAATGTACTAAAACACTTTCCGATCTGGTTCAAGATTTTAAGTTGCCACTGGAAAACAAATTCCCAAATCATGGTTGTTGTAGACCACTGGAAAATTTATATTATGTTCATATTTTGCAACGCTGTGGGTTAGTTACCAAATCATGTAACACTGTTGACCGTGGCAACTAATGCTAGGACCACAAAAAATGCTTGTACATCTCCAATAACGTCTGAGCAAGCAAGAAATTTGTGTCAACACTTGACTGATAGATCTAGCGACAACAAGAGTGAAAATGATGTGCAAATTGATTGAAATAGTGATTTTGAAAGTAGTAGGTTGCAAGCAGTTATGATAGTGAAAATATTGCTAGTCCTCGGCCATTGAAGGGCCGTAAAATAGAAATGACCTGCATGCACATTTTGAGATTTTATGGAAGTGGTGTAGGTGTGATTATGTAAGCTACCACTAGTGTAAATATTAGTCAGTACGTCTTTCCTTAGGCTTGTTATTCTTGTAATTGGTTATACTATGCGATAATCACCTACAGAAAGGCATTAACTGCCTTAGGAACAAGCGATAAGTTGATAATTTAAAAAAGAAAATGAAACTTTGTTTGTCGTTCAATCAATTAATATTATTAATAATATTTTCCATACCTGTAAACATAATTTTTTCAGCTTGTAATAGTACATTCATTTATCTTTAAAATGACGTATAATTCATAAAATTCTGTAAGCAATTACAAAAACTACAGCTTAGTTTATGCATACACCTACAGGGTGAAAATGAGAACACAATTGAATGACGTCACAGTGTGTTTTCTAATTTGGTAGTCAATGTGTTAACAGAATGAAGAAGATATGGAAAGACCTAGAAGAGAAGGAGCAGGACAGGAGAGCTGGTATGACCTAGTTGAAAGCCTATGCTAAACAGAAAGCTGAAAGACATAGAGAAGGAGATAACAACTTTCATTAGCAAATATTAAGACTAAATAAGTAAACGTAATGGTGGAAATAACTACAAAGATTATGGCAAGTTTTACACAGGTGCAGTAAATAAAACAAATAAGTAAGACAAATTATATGAACATCAGTTTTTACAAGGAATATAATTTTTTTTTTTTTAAATTGGTAAAAGAATGTATGCCTTATTTAATTCTACATAAGTCTGACTGTTGTACCAGTTGCCAAATACAAATAAATGTTATGTAGTAATTACAAGAGATATATATGCATCAAAACTTTTCATTCATTATAAACTTCATTATCAAATCAAGAGAAACAGTATAATTTGTAGGCCATGAACATGCAAATTTCTATGATAGGAAACTCTTTACAGAGCGATACAACAGGAGGCAATCTGATCATCAGAAGTAGTCCACCCATCAAACAAGTGTTTCAGCCCTGTATACTCCTTTACACTCTAGGGGGGGGGGGGGGGGGGGGGCCACTTGGGTCATGACTCCCAAGTGTCTCAGCCTCCTGTTGTCTTGTATCGAAAATGAACCCATTTCACTTTGGTTGCAACTTTAAAATCCACAACTCCACCAGCCGTGGAGGCTATTGTGAAAGTAGCAAAGAGAAGACAAGTAATTCTGTTCATTCCATCGCACACCATGACTAGGGACAGACACTGATACACTTGCGCGAAGCTGATGAGGCTAGCCACTGCACGCTAGCAAGTGAAATTCTGTGCCCAACACCTATTATAATATACGCCGCGTCACAACCCTTTCAACAGTACACTGAAAAACTCAACATATTGTGGACTTTAACAGCCAGAGATTGTTTTAAAAAAGACATTTAGTGCTGAGGAAACTGGATAACAGCTTTATTCTGTCATCCCCAAAGTAAAAAAAGAAAAAATTGGACGAAACTTTTAAAAATTATTATTACAAAGTATGGTGTACAAATTCAACAAAATAAAGTCAGATTTCCAATATCTAAATATAGTACATTCTTCCCCTCTCCACTCATTCTAAATAAAGGATAAAACTAAAAATGCATGATGATGAGAGCTGACAACAGACAACAAGAATGAAGACATGGCAAGAATTTGAATGAATGGATCAGGACATGAGTGTCTGACATGACCAAACTGAAGGTGTATGTTAAACAGAAAAGCTGTAGGACAAAGGGCAGATTACAACATTTATAAGTAAACATCAAGTAAAGTTAATGGGGAAAATAACCACAAAGATTATAGTGAGCTTTATACAGATAGATTTTTTAAAAATGTGAATGAATTAGAAGAAAAATTATAGGATTGTACAAAAAAATTGACCTGTTAAAATAAGTTGTATGTTCCAGTTTGTGCCTTATTTGATTATATCAGTTTTCTGTTGTTGCACTAGCTGCCCAAAACAAATAACATTAATTTCATGTAGTAATTACAAGAAATATATGCATCAAGACTTCACAGTTTATGTTCAACTTCAGTATCAAATACAACTAATTGAGTAACAAGGCATAATTTGTAGGCCATTAATATTTAAAATCCTAATCAAAACTTTCATACCTAGAGATTGTTTAAAGTGCAAAATTCATTGACATGTTAAAAAACAGGGTTTTTGACCATATTTATTGATCTTAGAGCTAATTACATCAGTAATAATTCCTCACCTGCCAACTATAACCTGACTCATGAGCAGTTTCCTCATTTATTTCCTTCTTTCCTCTGTAAGGTCCAAATCTGGTTCGAGCAGGGAAGTCTTTTAGAGCAAACACACCCAGTCCTGCCTTTGGTATCTTAGATTTCTTGATCACTAGGCCCTCTGGCAAAGTTCCTTTGCTGTACTCAGCACAGTCATTTGGACAAGTTATTGGTACCTTTCACATTAAAAAATACATGAGAGATACTGAATTTTGCAGAAATAATAGTTGAAGGTAAAAACCTAAACAATAGATTTTGATGAATGAGATTCCCTTCCTAGCTCCTTTAAGAACATGCAGCCACAATGGCAGTTAGCCTCCATGAAGAAAGCCTGTGTTAATGGTTTGGTTTGTTTTTATCTTTTTTTAATTTTTTTAAATCAAAATTATTTAAATGAATCCAGCAAAGAATGAGATACTATATTCATTGTGATATTATAAATTTTTGTTTGCATGGAGATGAGAAATAGAGGGTAACTGCCACATCTTTTTGCTTCTGTGTGCAGCTATTTAAAAACATAGCTGGGGAGAATATGCTCTTCTACTGGTCTGTAGAAATACATTCCTAGAGTTAAGAATATTTTTTGATATTGCAGACTCTTTTAAAAGAAAAAGGAATCCAGTGGATTCAGTGTGTGAGTATTTTAACTGATCAGCACAGTCAGGAGATCTGGGGATTAGCTGCCCACATCACCCTTAATGTATGGTCAAGAAAATGTGGGCCTAACGCTATATTCCCAATATGTCTCAATAGGTGTGTAACAGGATCCTTCACCCTTTTTTAAAATCATACATTCAGGCGATGGGAAAAATCATGGTTTAATTTGGTAGTGTTAAGGACAGGATGTCAGAGGTCTTATGTAGCCCCTGTGTTATATATGGAGAGGATAGGTGGTCTAGAAAATGACAATAAACCTTGAAAATGTTCTTGTGAAGCTATAGAAAGCATGAACTTTATCAAATCAAAAGCTTTGAAAGCTGGACTTGAGTAAAAAAAACAGTTCAATTAAAAAAAAAATGTTTTACATCTGCCACTGGATGGAATGAAGAGGTATACTCCAATTTTACTTTAGGATTAAGAGTACTTGCTAAGTCTGCCATTGTTGGATTCCTCATGGAAAGCAATATTTGTATATAAATGAGATGCTTCATCATGGGATGCAAATTATGTACATATTTCCTATGAATCCATGATAACATTAACAAGCTATTCAGGGTTCCATGGTATAATAAAGATGATGTTGACAAACAGTAGCTTATAGCAACATAAAAATAATAATCATTTTGTCAAGATATTCTGTCACACTACAAGTTATTCTTCATCTTCAGTCAGTTTCAGGCATCTCTCAGTGTCATACACCATCATCATCATTTTCTGTTGCTCTCTTTATGGAGCTACCACTACAGCTGATCCCATCACAGAAAACCTGCACCAAACATTCACATGCTCTTGTAGCTGATCCCATCACAGGAAGCCTGCACCAAGCATTCACATGCTCTTGTAGCTGATCCCATCACAGAAAACCTGCACCAAACATTCCCATGCTCTTGTAGCTGATCCCATTACAAGAAGCCTGTACCAAACATTCACATGCTCTTGTAGCTGATCCCATTACAAGAAGCCTGTACCAAACATTCACATGCTCTTGTAGCTGATCCCATTACAGAAAGCCTGTACCAAACATTCACATGCTCTTGTAGCTGATCCCATTACAGGAAGCCTGCACCAAACATTCACATGCTATTGTAGCTGATCCCATTACAGGAAGCCTGCACCATACATTCACATGCTCTTATCTTATCACATCACAGGAAGTCTGCACTAAACATTCACATGCTCTTGTAGCTGATCCCATTACAGGAAGCCTGCACCAAACATTCACATCCTCTTGTAGCTGATACCATTACAGGAAGCCTGCACCAAACATTCACATCCTCTTGTAGCTGATACCATTACATGAAGCCTGCACCAAACATTCACATGTTCTTGTAGCTGATCCCATCACAGGAAGCCTGCACCAAACATTCACATGCTCTTGTAGCTGATCCCATTACAGGAAGCCTGCACCAAACATTCACATGCTATTGTAGCTGATCCCATTACAGGAAGCCTGCACCAAACATTCACATGCTATTGTAGCTGATCCCATCACAGGAAGCCTGCACCAAACATTCACATGCTCTTGTAGCTGATCCCACCACAGGAAGCCTGTACCAAACATTCACATGCTCTTGTAGTGAGGTTTCTGTAGCAACTAGTTTTACATGACAAGATTGTCAGCACCAGGCACAACCTCATATTAGCAACCTTGTACGACATGATCCAGGGCTCAGTCAACTTATTCTTTCTTTGTCTCTTCAGAGACTCTCAGCAACTAGACAGTGTTAATATTGTCATACAGTTTGTCCATAAATGAGGCTGCTGGAGCTATGCTGTCATTCTGCTCCTATTGTGGAGTCAATATTCTTAGAGGAGGACATGTTCTATTGTTTGCTTGTCTTGCTCATATGGATACATTTTTTGCCTGTCTGGCTTTTAGTTTGTGACACAGATGGTATTTGAGTCAGTAGTAACAGGTTCTCAGTCTAAAAATTGTCACTGGGCAAGATGTAATAAATTATCTAATACATCTTCTTCTTCGTTCGACCTGAAAAGGATGTTGGTTGCGTTGTGTCTGTTTACACCAAAGCTGCAACATTTGCACCTTTTGGCTGACACATCCAACTTCAGCACGGCATTTTTGGGACAGGGTTAGCCTTCCCTCTTCGATCCCTACTCACTAAGCCAGACTGCAGTGATGTAGCCTGTTTCCAGGACCACCACTTGGACATGGAGTACGGTCTTGGTTAGCTCTGGTTTGCTGACGCTGAAGCAGGCAGTCTAGCCATGGGTCGCTAACTGCATTCCTCACTGTTGACACGTCTTAGGTCCCATCTATTACATCTGATTTGGAGTGTTCTCGATGCCATTTTTCTTTGAAACTAATTTTGATAATTGTTTATATCTCTCTCTTCATATGATGTAGTTTCCTCTGTTCGAATTTTATACCTACTTCTTTGGCAAGTCTATCTGCCTGTTCATTTCTATATATCCTGCAGTGGGCTGTAAAACAAACTAATCAACTGAACTGTCACTCTGTTTAATTTATAGCTGGTGCTTCCAAGATGTAGATATATTTCCAAATGATCTTGCAAGAGATATACTACAAATAGAAGTTAAACATATACCAAACTCCATTGTGCAAAATACATAATTCTACATCACAGTTGGAATAAAATAGAGAATACACAGTGAAACAAAACACAGCAACATGGTGGACAAACAAATGCATAGAAAAATAAATGTCCTGACACTGATGATAATATTCAAAATCTGACATCCAGGAACAAAATATAATAATGTATTTGTTGAAGTTTTTTTGGCTTAAAGTTTCTACAGGATGGGCTGGTCAGTCACATGACAGTCCTCCTTAGTCACCTTCTGTGACATGCCTGATAGGTTACAGTGTTACTGTTCTTCTTTGTTCTCCCATTCAGACCTCACTAACAACTGGATGGAACACTAGCATTTTCTATGTGGGTTATTGCATTTGTTTTACAGCTTCTGCCCCAGCTTTAAAATGGCCACTAAAATATAGATTTCCTGTCCATTTCTAAATGTTGTGTAGATGTCTCCTTCTTAATTTGTAATAGTTCTTGTTGTTGATCTGTTTGTGAATATATTGGTGCATTCTGCAGTTTGGTAAATCTATTTTATATATTCAATAGCTAGATGCTTATTTTCTGCATCCTTCTGGGATGTTGTCAACCAACTCAGGGAATTTTTCTCTCCACCAAGGAGGGAAGGCACTGCTTATTTTTGCTGGCTGTGCCTTTGTCTGTTTTTAGTACAATAGGAAATTTCTTTCACTTTTTGTGTAAAACAGTTTCTCTGCAGTCTGCGCTGGCTATATCTTTTCAGTCTGTCATTCAAATGGGATTTGTGAGGCTATTAAATATGTCTGCCTGTTGTAATACTCTGTACTCTCTTCTTTCATTCATACTTCTTAGATCTTTAGCCGCTGACCATCAAAGCAGTCAGTGGCCATCACGCCTGGTGGCGTCTTGTAGGGCAACAACAAATTGATTCCACTTTGCTCGGTCGGTGGCCATCCTTCGTACAGTGCCCCAACTCTCGATCATTCTTTGCATCTCAGCCTCCACAGTCCTCCACCAAGTTGTTTTTGGTCTGCTTCTCTTTTGTTTTCCTTCAGGGGTCCATAGCATAGCTGTTCTTGTGATGGTATCTGGGTCTCTTCTGAGGACATGGCCAACCCAGCTCCAGTGTCTGCCAGCTATGATGGTGTGCATGTCCTCTTGCTTGCTCAGAGTAAGCAGGTCTTTGTTGGTGATGATATTCGGCCAAAAGATTTGGTGGATTTTTCTTAGGCATGTTCTGTGAAAAGATGACAATTTTGAATTTCCTTCTCTGTAACTCTCCAGCATTCCGCACCATAGAGAAGCACAGAAAGCACACAGCTCTGATATAATCTTAATTTTGTGCTTGTGCTGTACTGAGAGGACTTCCAGATGTTGTTTAGACTAAAAAAAGGCTGTTCTTGCTTTGTTCATTCTGTTGTTGATGTCTTTGCTTGCTCCGCCGTCTCGTTTTACTATGCATCCTAGGTATGTGAAGGTGTCTGTCTTTTCCAGTTGCTGATTCCTTACTGATATGGGCTCAGGGTTGCTCATGTTGAGCGTTATGACCTCTGACTTCTTTAGATTGATGTTCAAGCCCACCTGCTGGCTATACTTATTAAGTCTTATCCGTTTTTTCCTGGATGTGTTGATGTGAATGTGTCATCTGCATATTCCAGATCTTCTAATGTAGAAAATGTAGTCCATCTTATTCCTCTTGGACTGCCCTCTGTTGTCTGGCACATCACCCAGTCTATGACTGTTAAAAATAGAATGGTTGATAAGGGGCATCCCTGTCGTACTCCTGTCATCACCTCAAAGGTTAGGTTGCTCTGCCCAACGCTACATGTAAAGTTGGCATAGAGGCTTTTTATGATTGTCACTATACAGCTTGGAATTCCATAAGCTCTTAGTATTTTCCATAAACTGTCCCTATGTATACTGTCAAAAGCCTTTTCAAAATCGAGGAAATTAATGTACAGCTGTCTTTGCCATTCTGAGCACTGCTCTATAATGTTCCTGAGGGTAAATATATGATCTACACATCTTCTGTTCTTTCTAAATCCTGCTTGTTCTTTCCTCAGTTTGTGGTCTACTGCTTTTAAAATTCTCTGTATAATTATCCTGCCTAGTATTTTGTTGGGAACTGAGAGAAGAGCGATTCCTCTCCAATTATTGCAGTCGGTAAGATTTCTCTTCTTGGGCAATTTGACAATTATTCCTTTGTTCCACTCCGTTGGTGTTATCCCTGTTTTCCAGACTTGTGCAAATAGTGGTTCTAATAGTTCTGCTGCTAGCTCAGAGTCTGTCTTAAATAGCTCTGCATTTAAATTATCATGGCCAGGAGCTTTTCCATTCTTTAACCCTTTGTTTGCTGTGATGATTTCTCCTTTTCGTGGAATGTCTGTATTAACATCTAGATCGTTTTTAGCCTCAAGGACATTCAATTGTGTCTCTGGTGGTTCCTTGTTCAGAGTTTCTCTGAAATACTCTGCCCATCTTGTTTCCTGTCCCTCTGCTGTCGTGATGAGATTTCCTTGCTTATCTCTTACTAATGTAATATTGTTTGCACCTCGTTTTCCACTGATGATTTTAGTTATTTTGTATACTGTGCTTTGTTCATTTCTCAGTGCTGCCTCTTCTGCCTGTCTTGCAAGATCGTCTAGGAAATTCCTTTTGTTGGCTCGGGTTTGGCGTTTAACTTCCTTGTCCAGCTGACTGTACTGGTTGCTATATAGTTGCTTTAATCTGTGGGAATTCGCTTCTCTTTTCTTTCTTTTTATTTCCTTTCTCATTGTTATGGTGTTCGATGTTTCTGGTGTTATCCAGTCTTGCTTCTTCCTTTCCTGGAATCCCAAGCATGATTTGCTGCTTTCCTTATATATTGTTGAAATGGTGTTGAAATTCTGGTCTATATCATCAGTCAATGTCTTTTCCTGACTTTTGACAAATTGATAAGGCTTCTTTATATCAGCCACAAAAGCTTTTCTGGTAAGGGAGTCCTTCAATTTGCTGATGTCAAACCTTTTCTGTGTAGTTACAGTTGGTCCAGCCCTTCTTAGTTTCACTTTCAGTTTTGCTACTACTAAATGGTGATCACTTCCCACATCTGCACTTCTTCTTACCTTCACATCTTGTAATGCATGTCTCTATCTACCATTAATCATGATGTGGTCTATCTGGTTTCATTCCCGACCATTTGGTGATTCCCATGTTAATTTGTGAATTTATTTGTGTGGGAAAAGTGTACCTCCAATGACCAGGTTGTTAATGCTGCAGAAACTTATTAATTTATCCCCATTTTCGTTTGCTGTTCTGCTGTCGCATTTCCCCATTACTCTTTCATTATATGTATTGTGTGTTCCAACTTTTGCATTGAGGTCTCCCATTACTATTATAAGATCATATCTATGTGTGTCTTCCATTTCTTTCTGTAGCTGTTGATAGAATTCATCCTTGACCTCTTCATCGCTGTCATTCATTGGTGCGTAGCATTGTATTATTGTAGTGTTGGTGAATCTCCCTCTCAATCTTATTCTTATCAGTCTGTTGTTGATGGGTTTCCATTCCAGTAATGTCCTTTCTATTCCTTTCTGTAGAATAATGGTTACACCTTCATTGTGCTGTCCATCCTCTCTGCCAGAGTAAAGTACTGTTTCTCCTGTTGCTCTTTTAACGTTTCCTGCCCCTGTTCATCTGCTCTCGCTTATCGCTAGAATCTGTAATCTATAGTTTCTCATTTCTGCCGTGACCTGTTTTAGTTTACCCGTCTCATTCATTGTCCTGACATTCAAAAAACCTATTCTTGTTTCGCATTTTACGATCAGGACGTCCGTTTTCATGTCAGTGGCTTCCTTTCGGCTTTCACCACTGACAGTCATATGGGCCTCAGATTCCGGATGTCCATCCCGCAGCAAAGTTTGTTCATTTGTTGTCGTTTTCGTAACTTCATTTCTTTTTACATAGACAGGGGTCTCAGCCCTATGCTAAAACCCCCAACCTGGAAGACCAGGGTGTCTGCTTTAGTCTGACCCCTGCCCGCGCAAACCTGTACAGCTTGGTAGAACCTTCCAGGAGTAAAACTCCCACTGGCATAGCTCTGGGAGTAATCAGGGTATGCAAGCCGCCATACCTCGACAAGGTATTGACACCAGTCATGGCAGTTTTCATTCATACATTGCAGTTTTATTATTTTCACTTATTGGGGTTGATATCAGTGATCCAGTAATGATCCTTCAGTCTAGTTGTGGATTACCACTGTTCTGTACAAGATGGTTTTTGAAGCAGTTGCTCAGGAAGGAATTCCATATTTCAATGCTGGTCTTAAATGTTCTGTATACACCAGTTACAGGATTTTATGATCTGTACCCCCAAGCCATTTCAACTAATTTTATATTCAGGGTTATTTGTTGTCTAACTTCTTATTGACATTTATCAACTTGATTTACCCATGTTGGAAAACCTGCAAGTGCTAATGAAAAGAAACCCACATAAAATACTATTTCTCATTTGTAAAGTCTTGTAATTTTAGTTGAAAGGTCTTCACAAAATGTCAAAAGATTTGTTGTCACAGACAATGATAAATCAATAAAGAATTAATTGCTGGATATTCAAATGTTTTTATGATAGGTGAGGGAAGTTATCACTGCAAGAATACTTTACCTCAGCATCATCAACACAGAAGAGAGGCCCATGCACAAGACAATCCCCACCATATTCCAAGTTACATTCCTCACAATCTTCATAAATGAATAACATGTGGTTACAGATGGCATACTGTCTAATAACATGTTCAGGAAATCTATACTTACTGCTATCTACTGTCTTGATTTATCAACATTTAAGATGGTATGTCAGTCATTGATTCATGACCTATCACCACCATGTGGATAATAGACCTTCAACAAATTCACATGCCTCTCTATCATGTGCTATCTGTTCAATGTCTCACCATGTCTTACGTATGCTTTTTATGCCCATCTTTATGTCCCTTCTTCATATGGTGTTAAGTCTCTTTTTATTTTACATGCTCTGGGGATTCTGGAACAATGACTGCCTTGTAATGTTATCAGATGGTCTCATCAGTGCTGTGTGTCCTATCCAATGCCAGCATCATTTTTTTTCACATTTTGTTTTATTTGTATTTGTCTGCTCAGTTCCATCAGTACTACATTGGTGATTTCAATCCTTCTATTCTTCTCAATCATCCATGTATGAATTTCTTGGTTATTTTTTTTTTTTTTGTCCTCCATTTTTCAGAACCATACAATAAGACTGCCTTGACATTAAGGTGCATTTACATTTTTGCGTGGAAAATTACAAAAAATATATAGTAGCTGCTGAATTTTAAAAAATATATACACTAGCTGCTAGAAAACTGCTTGTAGTTAAATAATGATACTGTAAGCCGGACCTTTAAAAACCAGTACAAACACCAAACCTCACAGTAGAAGGGGAACGACTAAGTAAGTACAAACACCAAAAAAACCTTACGCAAAAAAATATATTAATATATTATACGCAATACGGTTTTTAAATGACAAATGATATATATGAATTAATTAAAATGTGAAATAGTGCTATATCTTGTATATAAAGCATACTAATAAAGACTCATGCTGTTCTTTAATCTATGTGTATTAGAAATGCTGTGAGGGAAAATAATTTAAAATGTGTTTTATATCCCTTAAGGTTATCAGAGCAATTGTAACATGGTAATGTTTGTGTTAGTTTTCTAAAATGCACCTGAAAATCAATGACTTTATAACAGATGTTAGATTGCAACGTAACTATATCTCACTTAACTTTAATTGTGGTGATGATATACATAGGCCCCCTTTAGTTAATAATGAAATAAAAATGAAGATAAAACACTGCTATATTTAAAAGCAAAAATATCTTAGTAGTCGTAAATTGATATGCTCTGAGAATACACAGCCCTATCATTATTTCAATGAAAAAATTGTATTTATTATGCTAGATCTTCAATTAAGGAATTCAATCCTTGCATAACATACTGTGGCTACTACCATGAAATCTGACCCTATTTACGAGATTTCATGTCTTTGAATTAGGTTAACCATTGTGTGATGGATAAATTGCTTCAAGATAATCTCCAAAAGAACCTTGCAATTCGTTCTGCACAGAATACGAGTCTCTGAGAGTTATTTTTAATATATATTTGTAATATAATACATAAATACGAAACCACACATTGTAATATAATGCGAATCTTGACATGTACGACATCCTGTAAATAAACATGGCTACAATCTGAACATGCTTTTACTGAGTGCCTTCTGAAACATGTGTGTGCTTGTGTAGATGACGAGGTAATGCTTATATACATACATCATAACATTACATGGTGGCAGCGGTCGATACCGGACTGACGCAAAACAGCTACACGATAACACGTGAGTACAGTATTCGGCTAATTTTCGTCATCGAGGTCAGCCATGGAGTCTAAACATTACCGCAGCGCACCGCAAATGTGATTTGCCGGTCGAAATGATAAGAGTGAAGCTTTCTTGTTATGGCGCCAACGCATAGATCTATATTCCAAGACCACTGGTCTGGAAGGACAAACCCTAACTCCATATATCCTAGAAGCACTGGACGATGAAGGTTTGAAAATTTACAACAGTTTTGCTACCGCCATGCCTGTGGAGTCGGCGACAGACCCCGCAGCCATATTGGACGAATTTGAAAAACGTCTGATAATAAAGCACACGAACTTTAGAGCGGCAAGATTAGAACTTCACCACCTGCGACAGAAACCTGGTGAAAGTCTAGATGATTTTTTCACTCGCATCAAGGAGAAAACAAGTGTATGCAAATTTAACAAAGAAGAAGAAAAAGAGCGAATTATCGAACAGATCCTTCTCAGCACACCAATGCCAGAGTTCCAGAAATGGATACTGAGCCAGAGTGATACACTAACTTTACAACAACTTCTGGATGAAGGCAGGAAACACAAGGCACAAGCACTAAACATTAAACAAATTCAGCAAGGTACAGTAACAGCCCAGGTGGATGCAGTAAAAAGCTATAAACCCAAACAAAACAAAGCAACTGGTTCGAAGCAACAAGAAAAACACAACACAAGCAGAGGTGCTATGTGTAAATGTTGTGGCCTAAACCACATACAAAACCACTGTCCAGCTAAAGACTCTACATGTCATTACTGCAGAAAGAGGGGCCACTGGATAAAATTATGTTTCAAGAGGAAACAAGACAGTGCTCAACACAACCTTCACAGCAGAGAGTCATCAAAACAAACACACTTTATGATGACTGAGGACCTTGACTCCAGTGAAGAAAGTGATCCTTCCACATTTGATACTGTGAAGATACTAACTTTCAGTAATGAACCAAAGAGAACGCAGGCTTTCTGCAAGGTACAATTCCGAATACCAGGAATTAAAAGGCACAAAGAAAGATATATTCGGTTCAAGATAGACACAGGTGCCCAAGGTAACACTCTACCCTTAAGAATATTCAGACAGATCATGCCTGACAAGGTGGATGAGCAAGGATTTCCCACAAGGGATGTAAAAAGTAGGAGTGGCAGGACAAAGCTAAGAGCTTACAATGGAACAAGTATAGACTGTTTCGGAGCAGTAACACTTGAATGTTTATACAGAGACTCTGAATGGACATCGTCAACATTTTACTTGGTAGATGTTGAAGGACCTGCAATTTTGGGTTTACCAATGTGCGAAAAGCTGAGTGTGGTAACTATTAACAACATTAAAGCTGACAAAAAAGAACATCTTACTCTACACGTCACTGGAGTAGATGACCTTAAACAGCGATTCCCAGAACAGTTCGACAGAATAGGCAAACTTCCAGGAAAGGCAAGATTCTTTTTGAAAGACAACGCTGAGCCAAAGATAGACCCACCTAGAAAGTATCCTATACATGTTAAACAGAAACTTGCCACAGAACTAGAAAAGATGGTGCAGAATGATGTTATTAGAAAGGTTGAAGAGCATTCTGATTGGTGTAGTAGTATCACAACCGTTCTGAAGCAGGATGGTTCTCTTCGGGTTTGCCTTGACCCAAAACACTTAAACAACAGTCTAAAGCGCTGTCCACACAAAATGCATACAGTGGAAGAGATAACTCACAGATTCCACAATGCCAAATATTTTTCTAAACTAGATGCTGTACACGGATACTGGAGTGTTGAGATAGCAGAGGAAAGTCAACTCCTTACAACTTTTCGAACACCATTCGGCAGATATTGTTTCAAGAGACTCCCATTTGGTTTGAATGTATCACAAGACATCTTTCAACAGAAGATTGACAACATTGTTGAGCAATGTTCTGGTACAGTGGCTATTGCGGATGACATTGTAGTCTGCGGCAGGTCAGAACAAGAACACGACCGTAACTTGATTAACTTGATGCATGTAGCACAGGCCAATGGGCTAACATTCAACAGCAAAAAGTGTACAATTAAGGCAACGGAGATACAATTTTTTGGATTGCTGTACACCCAGAATGGTGTAAAACCAGACCCTAAAAAGGTTGAAGATATTCATGACATGCCAACACCAGCTACAAAGAAGGAACTGCAACAATTCTTAGGTGCTGTCAATTTCCTAGCACAATTCATACCAAATTTGTCAGCTGCTGCAGAACCTTTGCGATCTCTACTACAGAATGAAACTCCGTATGAATGGTCAGAAGACTACCAACACATATTCAACCACTTGAAGACCCTCATATCATCTGATGCATGCTTGAAATACTATGACATGCAAGCACCCACTTTTCTCATGGTTGATTCCAGTCTGAAAGGCCTAGGAGCAGCACTTTTGCAACCAGACAAAAATCCTGAAGGACACTATGCCAAAGAACTTCGTCCTGTAGCTTACGCAAGCAAATCATTAAGTTCTGGCGAAAAGAAACTTGCAAACATTGAAAGAGAAATGCTAGCTGTACGTTTTGGAATCAAACGCTTCCACACATTTCTTTTCAACCGCCCATTTACAATTCTCTCAGATCACAAGCCACTTGAGATGATTCATAAAAAACCAATAGCTTCAGCACCACCACGACTACAAGCTCTGTTATTGGAAACACAAGGTTATGATTTTAATATTCAGTATATCCCAGGAGAGGATATAGGTCTTGCAGATGCTCTCAGCAGACTACCAAACCCCAACAAGACAGCAGATCTTACCCCAAACATCAAAGTTGATTTTGTCAAGTTTAGCGATAATCGGCTTGAACACATCAGAGAAGACACAATGAGAGATCCTATCCTTAACTCTCTCAAAGAACTGATATACCATGGATGGCCAAGCTCTATCAGGGAAGTTCCAACACACATCCGTCCATACTACTCGATGAGGGACGAGTTAAGCATCGAAGATGGTCTGATCCTTAAAGGAGATCACATTGTTGTACCAGAAACACAACGCGATATCATCCTTAAACAGCTCCATAATAGTCACCTTGGTATTGTGAAGACACAACTGAGAGCAAAGAAAGATGTTTACTGGCCACAGATAAACAAGGACATAGAAACACTATGTAAAAACTGTTCAATTTGCCAAGAACATGCAAATAGGCAGTGCAGAGAACCTCTCATACCATCAGACATACCATTGAGCCCTTGGAGCATTATAGGAACTGATATTTTCTCAATCGACAATAATGACTATCTTATTATTGCTGATTACTACAGCAAATTTCCCATCATTGAGAAACTTCCACAACCCTCACCATCAGCTGTTATTGCAGACATTACAAAGAAGTATTGCAGCATGTTTGGCATCCCAGATGAAATTAGATCAGACAACGGTCCACATTTCTCAGGTCAAGCATACAGAAA
This sequence comes from Oreohelix idahoensis, assembly GCA_024509875.1. Classification (NCBI taxonomy): domain Eukaryota; kingdom Metazoa; phylum Mollusca; class Gastropoda; order Stylommatophora; family Oreohelicidae; genus Oreohelix; species Oreohelix idahoensis. The sequence continues at coordinate 159,326 of JAMPIV010009218.1, forward strand.
CTTCACTAAGGACTGGAAGATCAAACACACAACATCATCACCTAGATACCCTAAATCTAATGGTTTCATTGAGAGACAGATACAAACTATCAAGTCAATCATGAAGAAAACAAGAACAGAGGATGTACACCTAGCACTCTTGAGATGGAGAACAACACCGGTAGACAGTAAGATCGACAGTCCAGCAGAACTTATGTTTGATAGAAGAATTAAAGACCTCCTACCATCTAAGGTCCACTTCCGTCCACAACATAGAGACAGCACATATGATCAACTTCAGCATCGTCAGCAAGTTCAGAAATCCAACTATGACAAATGTGCTACAGACTTACCACCATTATATCCTGGTCAGCATGTGACTACCTACAACCACAACAATGACACATGGTCAAGAGCAACAATCATTTCCAGAAACCCTGAACCCAGGAGCTATACTTTAAGACCAGACAGCAGCAGCAACCTCCTGAGGCGAAACAGAGTGGACATAAGAGAAATCCCACAGAATACAACAGAACAGAGAATTCCCATGCTTTCAACAGACAATGCAGTAACTCCAGACCTTGGTGCCCCACAAAACCAACAAGCGCCAAGGCCGAAATCACAACCAACTCAAGCTAAACCAGGGACTTCCGCAGAACCACCAGCACTTTACACCACTCGTTCTGGCCGTACAGTGACACCTCCCAGCCGATACAGACAGTGACATATATACTCACACTGAGCATTACACATACTTATCCTTTATCACATGAAACATTTCGTTGAAAATGTTTGCACACATTTTTTTCAAAAAAAGGGGGGATGTAATATAATACATAAATACGAAACCACACATTGTAATATAATGCGAATCTTGACATGTACGACATCCTGTAAATAAACATGGCTACAATCTGAACATGCTTTTACTGAGTGCGTTCTGAAACATGTGTGTGCTTGTGTAGATGACGAGGTAATGCTTATATACATACATCATAACATTACAATATTCACATTATGTGTGGAATGAATTGCAACATTTCAAATAGGCATAACGATCACAGATGGGGGAGGGAAACCGAACACTAATTTACAAAATAATTATTTAACACATTAACTACCGCAAGCCACTGTCAGGGGCTCACAAAATAATCACATTTGGACCGCAAGCCGCTCAGAGCGCCAATCTAATTTTAGTAATAAAACAAATGAAAAATGTACTGAAACACTCTCTGATCTGGTTCGAGATTTTAAGTAGCCACCGGAAAACCAATTCCCAAAGCATGGTTGTTGTATAACACTGGAAAATTGATATTATGTTCATATTTTTCAGCGTTTTGGGTTGGTTACCAAATCATGTAAAACTGTTTACCGTGGCAACTAGTGATAGGACTACAAAAAATGCGTGTACATCTCGTCTAACGGCTGAATAGGATAGAAACGTGTTTCAACAATTGACTGATAGATCTAGTGACGAGGACAAGAGTGAAAACGGTGTGCACGTTGATTGAAATTGTGATATTGATAGAGATGAGGCGCAAGCAGTTATAACTGAAAATATTGCAAGTCCTCGGCCATCTGAGGGTCGTTAAATAGCAACAATTTCTATTAGAGTTACAACCGGTGTTTATTGTAATAGTACATTCATTTATCTCTAAAATGACGTGTAATTCATAAAAATCTGTAAACAATTACAAAAACTACAGCTTACTTTGTGCAAACACCCACAGGATGAAAATGGGAAAAAAATTTAATTCGACCACAGTGTGTTTTTCAATTTGGTAGTTAATGTGTTAACGTTCGACTGCTGATATAAAGCACTGTATGGATTTATGGTTGAAATTAAGGACGGCGGGCCAATTGTTTGACACAGCCTTAACAAAAGAATTCAGAAACGCAGTGAAAATGGATATGGGTTAGGTTTAGAAATCCTAAACCCAACCGTAATCCTAACCCTATCGACATTGGCGGTTTATTTATATGACATCTACGAACACAATCCATTTTAGCTGGATTGACTGTAGAAACAGAAAAACTTTGGCCTATGTAAACGTTTTTTTTCCCTAGTTATGAGCATAAAATATCGTTTTATCGGACATTAATTTATTGGAAATGTATAGAAAGGCAAGATATAACTGGAAAGATTAATTAAGAGACGATAAGAAATGCAACGAATCAAGACAACAGCAATAATTAACCAAATTATATCAAATAATTAGCTTTTTTTTTTTTAAATGGCATCTAGGAGTGGTCACAAGTGTTGTGATGACAGATAACCATACAACAACCATTGTACATGCGAACATTGCCACAAGTATTTAAAAAATCTACATTGTAATCCAAAACAACTTGACAGGTATGTACTGTTAAAAGGAGAATAAGTTCTCATCCAGAATAATTATTGTTGCAAGAAAAATGGTAAACTTACATAAGAATTCATCATCATCAGGAATAGCAAGGGACATGTAACTGGTCCTTCTCTTCTTTCTAAATTGGTACACATGAACTTCCTCTTCCTCATTATTTGGGTCTGCTTGCTTTTTTCTCTGTATGACAGTAGTTTTAAAAATAAAAGTTATCAAGCAAATAATATGTTTCTTACAATTCAAAAAAACTGCAAACACCTTTAGCTTTCGTAAACATTTACGGTGGAATAAATTCAATTAATATATATATATATTCATAAAAAACTGACTTTGGCTGAAACATTTATATTAAGTTTTAAATATATACTTTTTATTCTGACAAGGTAAGCTGCACTGTTTTGTTAGACCTGTCATCCACTGCATTCAATGTCATCAGGAGTTTTTGGAAGATTAGTTTTCCTTAGCCCTTGATTGTAGGGCAGCTGGTTTGTATCTCATTCAGTCTGGTATCAATCTTTCCACCTATTGGGCTTTGGAAAACCTGCCAGTAGTTATGCTAGTGCCAGCATAGCTCTCAGAGTCATGGGTGAATGCAAGCTCTTTCCACCTTTTGCAATGGGGAGATGATTCACGTCAATTCTGTCATATTCAGCATTATTTTTAATGATAGACTGTGCAGTAATATAACAAGTATACAAGTAAAAATGTAATAGTTTACATTGCATAATCACAGTAAATAATTGCTTTTATATATATATATAAAGTTTGGTGTATGGATGTCAGTAACCAATGTGCCATAGAAAGGTATGTTTGCTATGTTTTAAGTAGTACTGAGTGAGGTTAAGTTTATTTGGATTCACTCATGTTATCGCGGACTGTGTAGTAAGTGTTGTTAGACTTTTCCATGTGCTACATTATGTCAAAGTTTGTAGTAGATGGCTGCTTCGGTCAGAGTGGAAGATCAGTTGATTAACACTGATTGATGCATGATGTAGCATCTACATCACTTTAGACTGTGACATCAGCACTTAATTCCAAACAGTTCATTCATAACCCTCCACTCCCAAAGGAGCATAGGCCTTCAACAACACATGCCAAGTCTTCCTGTCACGTGCCATCATCTCAAGTGTTCATGATAGAAGTGAAAAGGTAGTGATAAGACTGATTTTCTTACCAGCATTTGGTTATTAATTTTGCTTCTTCTTCTTTGATCCTTAGCTGCAGAGTTGTCAAAGCATTAAGTGACTATCACACATATAGGGCAGCATCAAAATGCTTCCACTTTGCTTGGTCGGCAGCTATCCTTTGTGTTGTGCCCCAGCTCTGGTTCATTCTTTGCATCTTGGCCTCCACAGTTTTCTGCCAAGTTGTTTTTGATTGGCCTCTCTTTTGCTTTTCTTCCAGGGTTCATAGCATAGCTGTTCATGTGATGGCATCAGGGTCTCTTCTGAGGACATGGCCAAAACAACTCCAGTGACTGCCACCTATGATGGTGTGCATGTCCTCTTGGTTGCTCTGAATAAGCAGTTCTTTATATATATATATATATATATATATATATATATATATATATATATATATATATATTTATATATATATATATATATATATATATATATATATATTCCCTGACCTAAGCTCTAACCCCAAGGTAATAAATATTGTTTTATGTGAGGTTAAACTGCCTTACCTGTGATGGTAAACCCCAGCTGATTTCATGCTTAAAATTTTTTTTTAATTACATAATTATACATGCATTCTTGATACCCACAGGACTGCAATAATTTTGTGTAAAATAACTTCATGCAAACTATTATCTCTGCATTAGTTTTCACTGTTTTATATTAACCTTAGTAATCGGTGTCAGAAAAAAACATCATGTTATTCTTTCAGTTATGGAAATTGTTACCAGAGGTGATGTGTTTATTCATTACAATATCTGAAGATCTAGACTTGCCAGTTAAAAATTAACAAGTATTTCAAAGAGAAATATATAGACCAAGAGGTTCATGGACCACAAATTAAGAAACACTGCATTAGAGGTTGAACAGGATAGTTTTTCCTTCATTTATTAGGAAAAAAAAAACTGAATTTTGGAATTCGAATACATGATACTGAATTTATTATGATCCAATTACAATCTATCAAATAGTGATAAACTATTTTAGCATTTAATTTGTGTAGCCACCAAAATTACCAGGTAATTGCATTTGAGACTGGCACTTCTGTATGTAGTGTTTATAGTAATATTAGTTTTATTCCTCCAAAATAGATGAATTAATTATTATTATGTACATTTCACTTTTTCCACTAATTATTGTTGTAGGAGACACATTTATTACACACATACTGCATTACCTGTTTCTTTTGTTTCGATGGTACTGATGTATTTTGTGTCCCTTCCACATTGTTTCCTGGACAAATTTTGTTGGGGGGAATGAATGATCTTTTTCTCCTGTTGACTAAGTGAAGACAAGAGAACTGACTAGATTATATTGGTACAAGTATAATAAAGGCAGTGCTTGTTTTTCCCTAGCCTCATGAATTGGATACCAGAGCAACTCTGGGAAGGTTAAAGGTGGCAGGTGTGATGCTGACCACATTACCCCTACTGTGCTGTTTTGTCAAGAAAATATGGGCCTAAAACCATATTCCAAATAAGCCTAAATGAGTCTGCAACAGTATCCTTTACCTCCAGAGCCTCCTTTATTCTGAAATTCCCAAGGTTAAAAAAACAGGGGACACCCCCCCCCCCCCCCCCCCCAAAAAAAAAAACAAAAAAAAACACACACACGGAGAATAGATCAAGAGAACTAAATGAGAGAGCTATGGACAGAACTTAAACAGATGGAGAATAGATCAAGAGAACACAATGAGAGAGCTATGGACAGAACTTAAACAGATTGAGAATAGATCAAGAGAACACAATGGGAGAAGCTATGGACAGAACTTAAACAGATAGAGAATAGATCAAGAGAACACAATGAGAGAAGCTATGGACAGAACTTAAACAGATGGAGAATAGATCAAGAGAACACAATGAGAGAAGCTATGGACAGAACTTAAACAGATAGAGAATAGATCAAGAGAACACATTGAGAGAAGCTATGGACAGAACTTAAACAGATGGAGAATAGATCAAGAGAACACAATGAGAGAAGCTATGGACAGAACTTAAACAGATGGAGAATAGATCAAGAGAACACAATGAGAGAAGCTATGGACAGAACTTAAACAGATGAAAAAGGCTAGAAGGGCTTATTGTGAGCTGACAAAAGGTCTGTGCTCCCAAGGAAGTAGCAGAAGGTATCAAAGGAAGTGATCATTCTGCTCTCAGGACATCAGATCCACATGTAGTATAGTCAGAAGAATAAATGAATAAATGAACTTGATTTTAAAAGGGCTAATAATTGTGCACATTAATCCATCTAACATTCTGCCCTTCATCTCAGTTTGCATATTATCTTGGCATTCATACACATTCTAAAAGCACAAAAATGTCCACAATTTAAAAAAAAAAAAAACAGCAATTTTTGACAAAAAGTGTCAGTAAATTCTTGCCTACACCTTCATATTTTTAAGTACCACCTTATACGTAAACACATATATGTAATCAAAGGTACTGCTACATTCTCATATGCAATAGCAGTATTATAAAGCATTTGTCCATACAATGAGTATTTACACAGACATGTTATGCAAAGACCTGGTGAGGTGAGAAATCATAATTTGAATAATACGAGAGCTGATAGCTTGGTTCAATCTATGCCATCAGAATATTAATAGCTGGTAATCTGCTCCAACATCATACTCTTAAGAATGATGCTGAACACAGAAGGTGACAGCCCATGTTCTTTTTTGACACTCTAGTTCTGCAGAACTATTCAACAGGTGTACCACAAAAAAAAAAAGCACATTAGTGACTTTTGTGTAAAAGTGTTCAGTAGTCTTAATTTTTTTTTTTTTAATAAAGTGTCCTGTTCAACTCTTGATGTGTTATAATTAGAACATACGGTGTACTAATTCAAGAAAATAAAGTTAGATGTCCAATACCCAAATACAGTACCTTCTTTCCCCTCAACTCAGTCCAAATATAGTAAATATAGACCAAATTTGGGTGAATGTTTTTGAGTGTGACCTCCCCTGTAGTCTGAATGAATTTCTAGTTCCTGTTACTTTCTTAATTAACTCATGAATACTTTCTTTGTTCTATAACTTTACAAAAGATCTCAAAATCAACAAACAAGACGGAGATGTTGTTAATATTGCATGTACAAAGTAATCATAGCTGGAATATCAGTCCTGTTGCATTTGTCTCATGTGATACTAGTTGATAGTTTTCTCATTGTATGTACTATGTGCCTCCAACATGTGTTTCCTCAAGCCTTGTTTCATGCTATTTGCTGGTCAGTTTCAGTCTTGTCATGCTGTTACAGTCCTAAATGTTAACCTATATAACTTCTTGATTACACTGGACAACAGCCAAAATGTATCCGAGACAAAAGTAGCTATTTTTAACTAATTTGGACATGCTGATCAGGAATATGAACTTAAAAATCGCGAATTAGCTCTAGTTTTCAAGATCTGGGTTGGGGGTGGGGGAGGGGGGTTGGTTAAAGAAAGCTTACAGCCTTTATTTTAGTTGTGAGATCGGTGACCAGGACTGGTATTGGGCCCCACATATATGTTGTCGATTCTGTGCAACGAATCTGCGCTGCTGGTTGAACCAAAAAGGACGATTGATGCATTTTGCAGTTCCAATGGTGTGGAGGGAACCGACAAACCATCTTAATGATTGTTACTTTTGCATGACTCCTCCAATTGTACACAGTATTTCTAAGAAGAAAAAGCGGCCTGTGGCCTATCCGAATATTCCCTCTGCTATGCGGCCAGTGTCTCACAGGGAAGGACTTCCTGTTCCTGACCCACCAGAATCTTATACTCTGGATGATGAAGAAGATAGTAAGGCCAGTGGACATCCGTCACCCGTGAAAGCATCTACATCAAGAGATCCTGATTTCATGCCTACTGAAGAGTCTGTACAGCCACATACAATTACCCAGAGTGAAGTGAATGATCTAGTGAGAGATCTGAAATTGCCAAAAAATAAAGCAGAGCTGTTGGGGTCCAGATTGCAGCAATGGGATCTTCTAGAAGAGAATGTGCATGTGTCTGTGTTTCGTGCTCGGCAAAAAGGTCTACTGCCATATTTCAAAATAACAGATAACCTCATTGCTTGTGTTGATATACTGGGTCTGATGGCAGCACTGCACATCAACTACAAAGACGACGATTGGAGGCTGTTCATTGATTCGTCCAAGTTGAGCTTAAAAGCTGTGCTGCTCCATAATGGTAACATTTTACCACAAGATATTGGTCCCTCCTCTCCACATCAAACTTGGACTAATGATAAATTTTGTAAAGTCCATGGATCGAAATGGGGCAGGATTTTTATACCTTCTGATAAATTTCCCAGACTTAGTGAGGCCGAAATCAAGGAAGGTGTATTTATCGGTTCACAGATACGTCAGCTCTTCAGAGATCAGCGTTTTGATGATATCCTCACAGGTGATGAAAAGTTAGCTTGGAATGCTTTCCAGCAAGTGGCCACAAACTTTCTAGGAAAAAATACGGCTGACAATTACCAGGAGCTTGTAGAAACCCTCTTGCAATGCTACGAGAGACTAAGGTGCAACATGTCTTTGAAATTACACTTTTTACACTCTCATCTGGATGTCTTCCCTGCTAACTGCGGTGCTGTCAGTGACGAGCATGGGGAACGATTTCATCAGGACATTACTACCATCGAAAAATGGTACCAAGGGAAATGGAATGCAGCAATGCTAGCAGACTATTGTTGGAACCTTGTGAGAGATGCTCCAGAAACTCATTACAAGCGACAGGCAAAAAGGTGTCGCTGTGAATCATTTTCACTATGAGCATTATTATCATATGGTATGTATATGCAAATGTGTAAAACTTGTTTTACAGATACTTAAAAAAACTAGAGCTAATCTGGTGTTTTAATGGCCATTTTCATGTTCAGCAGCCCAAACAACATAAAGGTAACTTGGTTTAATTTCAGATACACACAAAAAGTCAAAATTTGTTGTCCAGTGTTATCAGTATTGCTGTCCTCCATGTCTGACAGCCAAATATAAATTTATCTGAGTATAAATCTCTCCATCGTAGCCTATTTCACTCTTTGGGGAGCATGGGACCACTATTCCAGTGGCCTCCTTGTGAACAGACCCGAGTCAGATGGCTTGTAAGCATTGGTAATTGTCACGTAGGTTTTATATTCATTTAATTTCCTACATCTTCTTCCTATTCTTTCACATAAACTCTCTCTTTTAATATCTCTGTATTTTTTTTCCTGTGTATTTTTCATCCATTCGTTTTGCGAATATTATTCTCATATAATTCGCAAACTTTACCTGTTTCTTTCTCTTAAACTGAGAATCGCGCTAGGACGATATTACGTAGATGTCAGGGCGTCAGAAGGCGTGATAAGTCGGTTCGCTGAACACAGGACGTAGCAAATCGTCTACATTCTCACCGAGCGCGCGAGCTTCTTCTCGGCATTAGTCCCGGTGAGGTGTGATACTTTACATCTGCACCGGGCAGTATCCAGACATTTGGCTGGAAAATCCCAAACTGACACGGCGCTCACTTGGGCAATGGAGTCAGGCTGTCTGGGATTTGAAACTGACACGCGTACATCGTGGTCAGTAGGTGACAGTTACGACACGCGTTAAGCGGACGTAAATGTTGGGAGTAGGGGAGATAATTTCGCTTGGCGAAATAAGTTTGGGCCCTTTGTCTGATTTTAAGATATTGGCCAAGTTTGAAACTTTAATTTCATTCTCGCTCATAGACTCCACAGTAGATAGGTCGCTCGAAAAACAGAATAGCTGTTAGCGAAGATCTCAGTTTGTTTCGGCAATTTGTCGAACTTCTAGACTTCCAGAAATATTTTCAGCAATTTTATTCTTAAGTTGTGCGACTACCTGTAATTCTGTGGTTGAGGTAATTAATATGATAGATATATAGATTGTGTGAGTGTTAAAGTGTTAAATCGCTTAATTCATTTAAATCTATTTCTTTAGCGCAGAAGAGAAATAAAGTGGTAGGCTATTATATTTTCTAGGGAAGCATTCAGTGGAAAGCAGACTAATTAAAATTTCTAGCTTATAACGGCAATTGTAGCTATTTATAAATTTAATTTAACTGCTAATACTCAGTCGAGTGTATTTTTCTAAACTAACGTATAAACTCTAGAATCCAGCCTCATGAATGATGACGGGATACGCACGTGTTCCTAATTTATGAGGAGTGCTGATTTTTAAATATAACTTACGTCACGGGAAGTTTAAATGATAAGCAAAGCTCTCTGCTTGCAAGTTTAAATGTAAGTTTTAACCAGTACAGATTCTGTTTATTATATTATATGTGTTATTTTTCCTCCACACAGTGAAAGTTTTGGGGTGACCCTAACTTTACCAGCACCTAGTAGTAGTTTCCATACTTGTGAAGAAATAGACAGTCCTTATTTTGAACCACGTGGGTTTTCTCAAGTAACACTGATCTGACGGTGCAAGTTAGACAGAAATACTAATATCCCTATAACGGGTTTTCAAAGACTGTAATGATAAATACTGGACCTTGGAGCCAGCACTTAATTTCTTCTAGAAACTCTATATAATTTGCTGCCTGGCGGCGTGAATATTAACAATCATTTCCCGACTAGATTATATCTTGTGGACAAATCTGTGGTGTGACTAAAGTGAATCCTATACTGAGGGAAGGCACCGACCTGACATTCATCATTTTTTTTGAAACCTACGCTATTGACACTGTGCTCTGTTAACTCCCGCGCCTGGAATAATTGTTAGGTGACTTAATCAGACATTTGAACAAATTTGCATACCCAAGTAGTCGTTCCCGGAGACTCCAAGTTAAACAGGTCTTTTGGAACTGGGGACTTCTTGGCAGTAGACTGCATTTTTTGAGTCTGTGTGAAAATCTAAAATCAATGTGTTCCAAGAGGCAGCAAGCAAAGTCGTGAGTACTAGTGTGAGAAGCCATGGCGGAATGAATGAGTGTACGCTGGTTTGAGTGATATTTTTCACTATTATATCTTTGACACCCTGTTGCTGTCCTACTTTTTTTTTTCAATCTGCATAATTTGTTGCTAAGGCTAGAGTTCTTGTGTTTTTGTCTTAGGTTAAATCAGATTTTTTTCAAACTCTGTGCATATAATTACGAGATAAAACAAAGAAAAACTCTTAGACTCAAACCCTATGTATCTGTGACTCTGGCGCCATCATCTGTTCTCTTAACGGGGCCGGGCTAAACCTAGAGTTAACACTATAACGGGGCTATCATCCTTGCAACATTTCCTTGATTTTTTATGACTATGTGTATATGTATTTTCCTTGATGTACTTTCTTTGATGTTGTGAGCCGATTTTTCCTGATATTAAAATCGCTCTTGAACTAAACAATCGTGTTTGGTCAGCTCGTTCTAGATAATATATATATCATTGTTATAGTTTTCCCACGTCTGTGTGTTTACCTGTCGTCACGTGTATGTGCGTGCCTGTGAGTGATAGAAATATACGTAATATGTATATTGGTGTAGTCTGTCTGACGCTGTAACAACTGTTGTAGAAGATAGGTGAGAGAGAGAGAAGAATTCTTTTCGCTTTCAGAGACAGCCACTATATCAAATCTATCATCTCACGTGTGTGGAAATTCTATTACCTTTCACTAACTCTCACTGAGTCTATCACCTATTCAAACCTATTCAGAAGGGACCAAACCTAGTCTTAATTCTCCTATCGGAAATCTACGACAGTAATAGCGGTTTCTGTGGCAAACTCTTTCATATTATGGAGTTGCCAATGCCCGGTGCAGCACTGATTTGGTTAACTTTGATGACACCACTGGATGGGTAGAGGTCATTTCATGTTTTTTGTCTCCACAGAGACCCTTGGGAACCACTTAGAGCAGGAGTATATATATTTTCATTGAACTGTTTCTGTTTGCTGGTAACAGAAATCAGTACCTTATTGTTAGTAAATAAAATACGAAACACAAATTTTAACTCAGCAACGGTAGTTAAATATTACAAGAAAAGTAAATTATAAGTTAAATAGAGCAACAGTAAGCAAATAAATGAACCGACCTTAGAATACAACACCTGAAATTATGTATCAGAAGAGTGAAATTAAATATAATTTAATTTAATCAACAAACTTCAAATGCTTCAAGAACACTATGAAAAAAGATACACCAGAGAAAATGTTTTATGGAAAGTCATTAAAGAAATGTGAAATAAAACATAAACATTATGTTCTCGCTGATGGTCACAAAAAAATTCAAGAATAAGGATAAAAGGAATTGTACTTACTTCGAGGTTTAATGGCTTTCTCTAGAGCTGGAGTCCATTCTGAATCAGACCCATCAGATGATTCTAAAAATGGAGGATTTATCAATTTGTTCCTCTCTTTCTCTGATGTGTTTCTCAGCATGAACTCAGGTGGACTAACTTGTACACCTAGAGGCAAGAAAATAGTGCTTTAAACACATTCAAGTACTAGGGCCACCAAAAATATACGGTCTAAATTTATATGTTCAAGATTACATCATATATATGTTAGCCTTATATTCAAAAGAATCTGTAAATATGTTAACATGTATTTACATACTTACTTACTTACTATCTTAGTTGGGACTGTTCTACTTGCGTCTGCAGGGGGTGGGATTTTAGGCCTTGACATATCGTCTGGTTGTGGACCATGTCTCTTCTTGTTACTTCAACCACCTTCCTCAGATACCTCATTTCTAAGGTTTGGATCTGGCTTTTGCGGGTGGTAGTCATTGCACATGACTCGCATCCATATGTCAAGACTGGGACATAGGTGGAATGGTATACATGGTTTGGCCATGTCTGCAGAATGGGAGAAGATTGGCTACCATGACAAGCATGGGAAACAGAGAGCCAGGGATCCAGACCCCCAGGACAACCCAGAGTCCGCTGGGAGGACAACATTAGACAATCTTTGAAGGACCGAGGACTGGAATGGAACTAGGCCAGGAGGAAGACAGCCGATAGGATAGTCTGGCGCTCTCTCTTCCAAACCTCTACACCTCACGGTAGAAGGGGAACGACTAAGTAAGTAAGTAATGTACCCAAATGGACAATTTCCTCCATACACTTCCATCCTGTAGGGTATCTAGTGGTATTCATTGGATTGGCCTGAGTTGTTAGTTGGCATCTGGTAAAAGCTGTATCTGCTGGGTGAGACTTATCTAACATAACTCTGTTCATGTAATTTAGTCTTAACTCCTTTCTCCGTAATTCTAAGGGTAGAATTCCTAAAGCCACCTCTATAGCTCCCATTGATGTTGATCTGATTGCACCTGCTATTGTACATAAAGCCTGATGCTGAATTCTGTCTAATTTAATCTTGTTACTGTGTGCAGCAGAGTCATATATTACACTTCCATAATCTATTTTTCCTCTAATAAAAGATTTATAAAAAGTGAGCATTGTCTTAGTGCTTGCACCCTGTCCATTACCTTTCAAATATCTTAATAAGTTAGTCAATTCTCTCTAATTGTCAATTTAAAGCAAAATTAATGCCAAAACCTTATTTGCTGATTTTCTTCATTATTTATTCATTTTGAACCAGCAATCTGCTCTCACTTCAGCCAGCAATAAAGCATCATCACATCTTAAGGTTCTGCCTTATTCTGCTGTTGATGACACATACTAGGACAGCCCGATGGAAACAGTGTTGACAGATGATTAACAACAATAAAAATGTGCGTGAGTGTGCTTGCTGTAAAGAGATTCTATAATTTAATAAGAAAAATATATACAAGCATGAGTGTAAGCAGCATAAAAATTAACGTAATTTTTGTAATTGTGATTATTATAAATCAACACCCTTCTGCACAAGTGCAAGATGGCTGACACATAGCCTACTGGATGTTTTTTAAACATACATTGCCACAATTTATAACTTCACTATGATCGTTTTGATAAACCCTTAGGTTGGAACGGGATACTTTCTTCATCGATTAAAAAAAAAAGGAAATTTTTTAAGATATAGTTCTAACTCGAAATCTCACAGACAGGCGGACTACCTCAACAGCTCAGTACTTTGTTATTTCCATGCACTTGTAGATCAAACGTTTAGGGCAGCTTTGAATAAAAGGGATGCTAAATAGCCTATTTACTTTGTTTATACTTACCGGCACGACGAAGGGCCTCAAAGTTTTGTCGCAGATTACTTAAGTGCTGCCTTTCATAATCAGTGATAGCAGCAAACTCTTCTGGGGTGAAAAATTCACTAACTGACGACGGAATGTCATCAAAATTAATCTCAGGACACTGCATAATTGAATGGAAGTTTTATTAACTTTCACTGCTGCTGCGCCGTGCCCATCTGTACGATAAGAGTGACAGAGTTTTAACTTTAGCTGATACAGATTCAAGTATTGTAGAAATTAATGCTTATTAGCGTGAATTTAACTGATCTTATGATACTGTACTTACTAATTTATGGTATTGCGAAATATTCAACTTTAATGTTGTGCGAAATATTAATTGTATATAACTAAACAACAAGTACGCGGGACAAACATGTAGGCTACGCTGCAGCGACAGAATCGCAAAATTCATAGCGTTTCCCGCGTTAAATCTGGGTTAAAAAGTCGATATGGATATTGTACGAATGTTTGCTTAAAGTCGATGTGCATATACTAAAAACAGCCAATAGTGAACCAAGTATAATTTTTTTTTTTTTTAATGAAAATTTAGCAATTATAAAAGCGGCCCCTTATGAGAGTGTTAAAATGTACATGACGAAAAACTAGGCCACTTTTGCAAAACTACTTTCTGCAATTGAAATTATAAAAAAAAGATCAATAAAGAAAATCATTGGCTGGAGGGGCTAAGGTGGTGGCTGACAAGGGGAAGTCACACACAAAAACATTCACATAAATTTAGTTTTGATTTACTCTTTTTGGACTAAGAGAAAATAAGAGAGAAGAAAATGGCATGGAAACAATACTTTGCAGCTAAAAACACAGCAGGACAAATAGAGAAATATAGAGAATATGTGATACTCAGAACAGAAGCAAAGAACAAGATGCTAGCAACAAAACAGAAGTCCTGGGAAGAATTTGGAGAAAACCTAGAAAAGATGCGCAAGAAAACCAGAAATTGTTCTATAAGACCCTAAAGAACATGAGGAAGGAAAAACAATGCCCTCTTAAATTTATAAAGGACAAGCAAGGCAAATTGCTTACTGCCCCGAAGGAAGTAATGGAAAGAATATTTCTCAGAACTCCTTGATGGTGAGCAAGGTCAAGCATCAGAAATGATAACCACTAGCACAGATAAGGAAACAAACGTTGATGAAGATGACATAAAAATGGAAGAACTGAAGGCAGCACTGGAGAAAATCAAGATGGGCAAAGCAGCAGGGCATGATGGTATAACACCAGAAATGGTTAAGTACATGGGACCATCAGGCGACCTATTACCCTTAAGGGTCCTACAGGCAGCTTGGTGCAACAAGACTATACCAAAGGACTGGGAGATTGCCATCATAACACCAATTTTCAAAAAGGGTGACAATCGACAATGTGGAAACCATAGAGGCATATCCCTTCTCAGTGTACCTGGTAAAATCTACTCTAGAAACCTAGAGCAGAGACTCCGACGCCTAGCTGAGCCACAATTGGATGAGGTCCAGTGCGGATTCCGAGCAAACCGAAGTACTCAAGACCTAATCTTCACACTCAGACACCTGAGTGAAAAGGCCCTTGAGTATAAGAGTGAGATCCATCTTTGTTTCATAGATTTGGAAAGGGCATTTGACAGGGTCCTCTGGAGCAAACTTTGGGACTGATAGGCAAGGAAGAACATTCCAGCACCTCTGATTCATGCTATACAGAGCTTCTACAAGTCTTGCAGAAATTATGTGAGGACAGCAAACCATAAGTCAGAAGAGTTCAGGACCATCACTGGTGTAAGACAAGGTGATATCCTGTAACCTTATCATTTAATACTCCTCATGGACGATGTTATCAAGTCGTGTAAGGAGAGAACAAGAAAGTATTCAGTGGGGTACCGGAAGATGAGACAGGTATGTATTTCAGAGCTGGCATTTGCTGATGATGTTGCCCTGATTGCTAAATCAGAGGCACATCTCCAATCCAACCTGCAAGTCTGGAAGGAAGAGCTGGAGAAGAGAGGGATGGTCATAAGCAGCTCTAAAACAAAATTCATGGTGAAATCACGAGAAGAAAGAAGGCATCAGATTAAGCTGGGAGAACAGGTCCTGGAGCAGGTCGACCACATTAAATATCTCGGAGCTATTATAGACCGAAAGGGAGGCATCAAAGAAGAGTTGGCCACTCGAAAAGCAGCAGCTGGGAGAATTTTTCAGGCCATAAATCGAGGATTCCTCAGCAAGAGAGAGGTCGATATCTGATGAAGTTGGTTGAAGTAACAAGAAGAGACATGGTCCGCAACCAGACGATACGCCAAGGCCTAAAATCCCACCCCCTGCAGACCCAAGTAGAGCAGTCCCAACTAAGATGGTTTGGCCATGTCTGCAGAATAGGAGAAGATCGGCTACCACGACAAGAATGGGAAACAAAGAGCCAGGGATCCAGACCCCCAGGACGACCCAGAGTCCGCTGGGAGGACATTAGACAATCTTTGAAGGACCAAGGACTAGAATGGAATCAGGCCAGGAAGAAGACAGCCGATAGGATAGTCTGGCGCTCTCTCTTCTAAACCTACACACCTCACGGTAGAAGGGAAACAACTAAGTAATAAGTCTATTTGGACTGAGTGGAAGGGAGGGGGAGGGGAGGGGGAGGGGGTGGAAGAAGGTACTATATTCGGATATTGGAAATCTGACTTTGTTTTCTTGAATTAGTACACCACTTGTCCTAATTGTAACCCATCAAGGGTTGAAAGGAATACTTTATTAAAATAAAAATTTTGGTTGACAAAAAAATGTAAAGCAATATTTGTGATTTCCACTACTCCCCCCCCCCACACACACATTTGCACAATATGCCCCAGCCCAACTCACCCCCTTCTTCCCATCAGTTTGTTCACGTTATTTGACAAATCATTTGGTTTAGTCTGGTTTTAAGGATCATCTTCATTGTACACACACACACAACTCCTTCAGTGCTCCGATCTCAACCGTTAGATCACACACGGAGGATCTCAGCACAGGACACGAACTCCGTAGCACCGTCGAGGTCCCCAGTCTGTGTATATAGGAACCACACTGTTACGTATTGGGTTTTCGTAGGCAGTCTAATGGTGTGGTAAAGATAGTTTTTGTGACATTATTTTCAATGCATCGTGCTGACACCATGATGAATGTCGTGGGGTGTGCAGATGAAACATTCAGATTATAAATCACTGCAGAATGCGTAAGTGGATGGGTCCATATAGAACGAAGTTTAATATTCAAGCATAAAGTTCATTCATGGCATTATTAGAAGGTACATATATAGTAACACACCATCTCCAGTCTTGTCGGGACAATACAAATCTGGCTGCTGTACTGAAGGTGGCTTCTAATCCACCCAAGTAATGTGGGACAGGTCATGTAGACATCGGAATATCTGTATAAGATTCCTTCTGAGATTCTCATAAATTTTCTCTTCTACTTCATATTCTTCAGCAATAAAAATTGTTGTGGCCCTTGAAGTACTAAATGCCACGTAACGTTTTAATATTCTTCCACAATATCTGGAGCTAATAAAACAGCGTCCTTCTGCGACGACTACAAAGACAAAAGGCCAAGAACCAACCGTTTGCATAAATTAGTGCGCTACAAATTACATCATAAACTCCCGGTGACGTATAATTATGTAGTGTTAAATAACAATGAAAAACCATGCAAATACATGATTAACCACAGATAGAGATATTACCGCGTAGACTAACTGCTAATAGCCTAAGTGTGGTCAACATGCAAAAATACATTAATAATTTTACTTAACAATTACCTCCGTCGGTTGGGATTTTAAAAATCAATTAATTTGTTTTCTTAAAACAAAAACGGGATGTAGGATCTCAAGGAGTTAATCGATAAAAAAACCAACGGCCAAAGTTGATCACATAAAAATGTCAGTGATCGTCGTGAGTCAAAGACTGTATGCATTTGTAACAATAGAAACAAAGATACATAGCAGAAAAAAGTTCGTCAACAGTCAAGTAAAGAAAAGAACAGTAGTACATCATAGTCATATAAATACAAAGAATAGGTACATATATGAGAAACGAGAGAGCATGGAATATGAGAATATTGGTGACATAATATAGGTATTGGTGAATCATAGTAATAGTTTTGCAACAAACTTAAAGTCATGTGTAGACATGGGTAGATAGCAAAAAGTGTTGAACATTAGAAGGATGGAAAGAAAAGAAAGTATTACAATGTTAACGAAAAAACGGAAATATTATGTTAACAGAATGTGAACGTGTGTGACATAACAAAAAAAATATTGGAAGAAAAAGTCGAAAGAAAAAGTAAGTAACCAATATTAGAATCGGAGTAGAAAAATCTTCTTCTTCTTCTTCTTCTCGTTCGCTGTTGTTTAGAAATGTCTACACAAGAAGTCCGGTTTTCTGGATGTATGTTGCTGTGGTTGAAAGTTCTTCAAGACTCCCAAACAGCTTTGTGTGGATGTGCGTCTCTGTGGGCCAATGTTCAGTTCGCAATTGACTAAGCATGTGGCAGTCTTGCAGGATGTGTTCGGCTGTCTGTGCTGCCTGTCCACACGTACATAGGGGTGATGGGACCAATCTCAGTCTGTATAAGTGACTGTTCAGTCTGTTGTGTCCTGTTCTCATACGGAACAGGATCACCTGTTTTGCTCGATCAAGATATTGATAGTTGTCTCTTTGTTGATCAATTTTCCTGATGGCCTTGATAAGGGTCTTCTTTTCCTGGAATGTGATTGTTTGTTCTTTTTGTTCCTGTGTTGCTCCCTCTTTTGCTAACATATCTGCTCTCTCATTTCCTGGTATGCCACAGTGTGATGGTATCCACTGTAGCACTACCCTTCTTTTGATATTTACTTCGCATAGGACTTTGTTTAATTCTGGCAGTTTATCACTGTTGAGGGCTTGCAGAACTGACATTGCATCGGTAAGGAATACAACCTGCTGACATTGGCTTATTGTGTTATTTATTATTCCTGCAGCAATGCTTATGGCCTGTACTTCAGCAGCATAGTTTGAACAGAATATTCCAGTAGGTGAACAGGTGGATTCATTTTCTTTGTCTGGATAGACCACATAAACTCCTGCGCCTCCGTTCTTCACTGCTCTGGTTGCAGATCCATCAGTATATACTTGGATCCATGCTTCTCTGGGGTATAGTTCTTCAATCATGTCACATGCTGCTATTTTCCTTTGGAGAGTATTTAGCTCTCCCATGGGGCAGGTGGTAGTTATGGAGGTCTTAATACTGAAATTTTGATGTTGTTCCCATGGGGTTGGGAGGAGTGTGGGAGTTATTTCCTTAGTGATGTCTGGTAGTTCATCCTTGTATGTTCTAATTAGTTTTTTGGACCGATGCACAAAACTGCTTCTCTTCAACCTCCCACTGGCTAAATCTCCAAATCTAGTTTTCATTGGATGTGCGGGCATGTTCTTGTACTTTTCTGCTTGGATCAGGGTCTTAGTGTCTCGTCTGTATAATAAAGGTGGAATGCCTGTGATTTTTTCCATTTCATTTATTGGTGTGGTCTTCATGGCACCCGTGATCAACCTAAGCGCTTGATTTTGTACTTTATCTAAGGCTTGTAGGTGTGATTTGGCTGCTGTAGACCATGCTGCTGATCCGTACTCTAATATAGGTCTTATTGCACCTGTATACACTTTCTTTAGTGTTGTTTCGTTAGCTCCCCAACTTGATCCAGCTATTTTCCTCAGTATGGAAAGTTTTCTTCTCGCTTTAGCCTCTGTTCTCTCGATGTGGTGCCTCCATGTCATTCTCTTATCTAATGTAATGCCCAAGTACACCGGTTCCTCATCTGTTTGGACATGTATATTTCCAAGTCGTATCTCTCCTGCTTTGTCTTTGTTGGAGAGCGTGAAAAGTGTTGTTGATGATTTTTCAGCGTTGATCTGCACCATCCATTTCTCTGCCCATGCTGCTATGTTGTCTGCTGCCCTTTGTATTCGCTTATTAGCGATAGTTAGATGTTCTTCTACACACCACACCACCAAGTCGTCAGCGTATAGGGCAGCTCTCACACCTTGTGGCAGATCGTGGATGAGGTCATTGATGAATACAAGGAACAGGGTGGGAGACAATACTGAGCCTTGAGGAACTCCATGTTTTAGGAGGATTTTCTTGCTGTTGTGACCTTCCATAGTGACTCTTGCTTTCCGATTGTGTAGGAACGACTGGATCCATTTTCTCATATTACCCTTGATTCCGTTCCTTTGCAGTTTTACTATTAACCCGTCTTTCCATACTTTGTCAAAAGCTTTTTGGAGATCTATCCATAGGGTAAAGACTTTTCTCTTTTCTTGGAAGGCATCTTCAACGATCTGTGACAGGTATGTGATTTGGTCTTCTGTGCTGCTGCACTCTCTAAACCCTGCTTGTTCTGGCACTAAAATTTTCTCGGATTCCAAGTACCATTTCAATCTTCTGTTGATCATCCTCTCCATTGTCTTACATACACAGCTTGTTAGGCTTATTGGTCTGTAGCTGGTGGCCTTCCTGTTGTCTTTTCCTTTCTTTATGATGGGACACATGAGCGCCTCTCTCCATATCTGTGGCACACTGCCTGTCATCCAACTGTAGTTGTATATTTGCAACAGTTTGCTCATTGCTGTATATCCTAGGTGTTTTAGCATTTCGTTGGTTATACCATCCGGGCCTGGTGATTTCCTGTCTTTAAGTTTCCACACGGCTGTTTTTAACTCGTCCATATTGAAAGGTTTGGACATAACGTCCGGACTGTTTCCATTAGTTCTAGTGTGGATTATTTCTTGACGAATGTCTCGTTGTCTGCGTAAATTGACGGAGATGTTACTTTCATTTCTGTAGGATTCCGCAAATATGTCTGCTGCTTGTTTGCCGGTATATAGTTTCCCTGCATCGTCTAGTGTAATGGTTTGTCGTTGAGAATTGTTATCGTCATTCAATTGTTTAGTGAGTTTCCACAACTTTCTCCCTTCCTTTTCAAGGTTTAGTTTATATGTTTTTTCCCTCCAGCTTCTCCTCTGGGCTTCTAGCTTTCCTTTAATGAATTTTGCTTTTGCCTTTTGTAGCATGATATGGTTCTGTTGGGATGGTTGTACCTCTGCAGTGTGCCTTGCTTCATTCATATCTTCATGTAGGTTTTGTAGTGTGTTGGACCAATATGGTACATAGTTCTTCCTCGCTCCTCTCGGTATTGTCTCCTTTGCTGCCTTGAGTACTCCATTATTAAAATCCCAGATGACTCTGTTAATGTCTCTGTCTAGTACCTTAATATCTTTTGTAAGCAGATTTGCTCTGTGTTGATAAATGGACCAATTTGCTTTTTTATAATTCCATCTTGGCTGACTTGGACTTGTATTAATTGTTCTATTAATTTTGATGAATACAGGACGATGATCACTTCCACCGAGTTGTTCTCCTATTTCCCTTTCCACTATCCCAGCCAAATCAGGTGTGCAGAATGCCAGGTCTGGAGTAGAGGTGCTATGCCATCTTCTGGAGTAAAAGGTTGGAGGATCATTAGGGTTGTTTAGAAGGGTTAGGTTATTGTCGTCTTGCCAGTTTTCTATCTCTTCGCCCCTTCTATCTAGCTGGTTGTATCCCCAGCTTTGGGAATGGCTGTTGAAGTCTCCCACCGCTATGAAGTTGCCAATGGGGACATCTATGCTAGTCATGTTCAGTGGTATGTCATTGGGGCAGTAGAAGTTTAGGAGATCCAGTTCCAGAGTGTTATGTTTTAGATGGATTACTTGGTATTCTGCACCTTCTTTATATGTCTTGGATTCTATAGCGTTGAGGTTATTCCTTATCAGTGTTAGTATGCCACCCTTCTTCCGATCTTTTCTGTCAACTCTGAAGCATTGATAGCCCCGTATCTTAAAATGTTTTCCTTCCTGTAGGTGGGTTTCTTGTATGCAGCATATGCTAATTTCTTTCCGAAATAGGGTATTCTCTAGTTCAGTCTTTTTGTTGTTGACTCCCTCTGCATTCCAATGCATGACATTCAGAGGGGCCGTCGTCTTATCTGGTTGGCCAGTTACTTTCTCCTTCCGCCTCCTGGCTCCATTTGGCGGACTAAGGAGACCTCCAGTAGCTGAGGGTGGATTCTGTCGAAGCTCAAATCCGGCACTGCTCCTGCCTGGAGGGACTTCACAGGGCGAGCACCATAACGATAATTTTTTGACATCTGTTGTGTAGACATATTAAACCAAAGCGGGTTGCATGGTACCATGGTTGCTGGTGCGCCTCCTGGCCTGGTACATCTGACTTCAGCACCTGTTTCTTAAGGCAGAGTGTGCTCATGCCTCCCCCTCTGGCTGGGGGATTTGATTTTGCCTTTACCTCGTTTGCTGTCCCATCTTGCCTCCCGCTGGGGTTGATACCCAACCTTCGGCAAGATTACTGGGTATAACGGGGTCCACCACGAGTAGGTGAGGTAGACTTGGGCAGGAGAGGCTAAGAGACATGTTGAGTCTTGTATTGCGCATCACTGCCCCATTTGGACCCCGGAGTAGAAAAATAAAACATGACTTATCTTCCTAAATGAAAGTCATCTACAGTACAGTGAAAAAAAAAAAAAAAAAAAAAAAAAAAAAAAAAAAAAAAAATTACACAGAACATGTGTGTACAAAGCAGCCAGGAATAAACAGAAGTGTAAAAAAAAGATTAATTAATACATCTCAACAACAATATTAAGTTTAAATGTTAATCAGCAAATTAAAGTCTAACATATGAAAAATGTCTCCAACACTGTATAGCTCCGTGAGAGATAGCGCTGTAAAGTCAGTACACGGTGAAATATCATCACCAGTTGTGGTCGATAAAGTCACGACAAAACCGTAGTGTTTTTGACATAAATTCAATATAGACACTAAAATCCAGAGTTCATAAAGTTCTGGTCCGACTCAGTGTAATTCTGGCAAGTATTTTGAGCATACAGATGAGGTATGTTCTTTGTTAGATTATATCTTTCATTTCCACTCCTGTCCTATAGGGTATTTTAGATAAACTTGCCAATGAGACCCATTGTTTATTCCTGTTCTCAAATCAAACCAATCGTAAGCTTGAAACTGGATGTGCCATTGTGTTAGCAAATTCTCTCCCCGGGTGTGTAAAATTATCCTTTTAAAATTTAAACTCATTACCAAACTTTTTTTTCAAAATAATGCCATAATACTTCTGATTGCATTTGTACAAACTCACAAACACATTGGTGAACTTATTTCCTGGCTAATCTCCCCACACGAATTATCTTTAATATTGATATGGAAATGGTCCAGCTGAAGTATTACCTCATTGTCACATAGGGAGTAATGTTCTATAAATTGTCTACATTTTCCTCTTTCTTCCACTCGGGTCCTCTAAAATTTCTCTGTCACTCTTTACCCTTTTTCAAAGATATAATTTTTTCGCATTCGTTAGTTGCGAATAATATTTTCTTTTCCCATTCGATATTTTACCGTCTTTCTTTCTCATGCTGACTGAAACTCGATTACATAGATGTCAGTCTCTGCCGGTCGAACCATAGCTGTGAATATACAGTTCTCGCCAGACATACGTCTGCAGTTTCCCCGGTCAGAGCGCTGACTGACCATTGTCCCCGGGCGGGGGGTGTGAGAATTCGCTCCATCGGGGCATGGCAGACAGACAGCTGTCTACAGTTTGCAGAAATGCATGAGATTTTCCGTTAGAAAAACCCGGCGTAGTGTGAAAAATCGCTCCGCACTGGAGACAGGCTGTCTGGGATTTGCAACTCACTCGTACTCTCGGTCACTGATGGCTGTTACGACATGAGGGAAGCTGACGCAGGGTGTTAGAGAAGGGGAGATAATTTCGCTTGGCGAAAGAGTTGGGGCCCTTTGTCTAATTTTAAGATATTGGCCCGAGTTTGTAACTCACTTCACTCATTCTACATTTTACAGTAGACGTGGGCACTTCGTTCTAGAACACTTAAATTTATAAGTGATATCTCTTAGTTTCGTTGTGACATCGTAGTGCTGTGCTTGAGGTATATTAATATTATATATCTAGTATTGTGTGTAGGGTTTAAAGTGTTTAATGCGTTAAATTGCTCATTTCATTTTAACTAGTTTCTTTTGAACTGAGTGAATAATTTATAAGTCTGTATTATTTTCTAGTGACGCATACAGTGGAAAGCCGAATAAATAATATGTCTAAGCTTAACAATCTAGTAGCTATAAGGAATTTAATTTAACGGCTAATACTCAGTCGAGAATATTTTATATCAAACTTATAAATGCTAGATGCGACATCAGTGAATAGTGACGGAATACGCAGATATTCCTGAATTCATGATGATTGATTTTATAACTTATTTCACCGGAAAATTTAAATATAAGTCAAGCTGTAGGCTTGCTGTTTTAAATGTAAGTTATATTGGGTACAAAATATGAAAATGATTTATATGTGCTTTTCTTTTTATACAGTGAAATACTGGGGGTGACCCGAACTTTACCAGCATTTACTAAGAGTTCATCATTGTGAAGAAATAGACAGTCCTTATTTTGAACCACGTGGGTTTCACAAGTAACACTGATCTGACGGTGCAAGTTAGACAGAAATACTATATCCCACTAACGGGTTTTTTTTTTCAAAGACTGTAATGATCAATACTGGGCCTGTGAACCAGATCTTAATTTCTTCCATAAACTCTACGTAAATTTTCTGCCTGGCGGCGAGAATAATTACAATCTATGACATAAACTTTCCGACATTGTTAAAAAGTGAGTGGGGAACCAAGATTTTTCTGTTTTGAGAGAGGTTGTCCACCGGTCATCTTCCAAATTAAGGGAAACTTCGTGTTCTGACATTTTGTGCTCGTTTAAGCCTAATTCTTACCTCGGGAGTCAAGTGACATTAACTTTAGTCTGAAATAACTATCGCCTGAAGCAGACGCTCCCCAGATCCATTTTAATGAAACCAACAAACAAATCTGCAGAGCTGGGATCTGTTTCAGTAAACGACAGTAACAGATAAAAAGTGTGAGTGTCCAACATTTGCGCCAGCCGGCGAAACCACAACCCGATTGTAAGTATATCAGGGCCCTGATGAAAGAATCGAGTGAAAGTGACGGAAGGAGGTTCGTTGTATAATACCCTCAATTGTTATATATATATATTTTTTTTCTTAGGCGAGATTTGCTGCTTAAGTAACGTGTTACGTTAGAATAGATACTGCTGTCAAAGTCAGTCTATACCTTCAAAGGGGGACAATATTAGACCCTAACCACATGCATCTATAACTTTTTGGGCCATCATCTGTCATCCTAACGGGGCCGTGGGCTAAACCTAGAGTTAAGATCATAGCGGGGCTATCACCCTTGTTGCATTTTCTTGATATTGTATGACTATGTGCATACGTTTTTTCCTTGATGTATTTTTGTTTTGGTGTTGTGAGAAGATTTTATAGATGATAAATAAAATCTCTCTGGAACTAATCAGCGTGTTGGTCAGCTCGTTCTAGAATATTTACATAAGTATTGTTATAGTTTTCCCACGTCTGTGTGTCTAACTGTTGTCACTTGAAGGGGTGTGCACGTGAGTGGTATGTTCATACATAGTAACATATGTTGTCCATAGTCTGTCTGACTCTTATATATCTGTCGTAGAAGATAGGCCTGAGAGAGAGAGAAGATTCTTGTTTTCAGGGGACAGCTCTATTTGATTCGCTACCACTGCACTCTTGGGAAAATCTATTTCCTTTTACTAACTCTCACTGTGTATATCACATATTCTAATCTATTCAGAAGGGACCTAACCTAAGTCTTAATACTCCTATCGAAAAATCTACGACACTCATTATCACCTGTGTTTGCGTATATCTTCCAGATGGATTTCGTAGACAGACAATCTGGCTTTCTTTCCGTCGATCGTGCAAGACCACTTTGTTGTGTCAATAATGATTTCCTGTGACTGACTGCATTACACGACACTAGGCGATACAATTAAATCTGCCAGCTGGTCTAATTAGCTTTCTTGTACTACGATCCACATGGTAAGACGTAAACAAGTCTGAGAGTGAATAGATAAAAATGTACTTGCATAAAATGTGCCAAACAATAGGACCATCGGTGAGGAAAATGAAGAAATAAGTTGATAATGAAAATGATGTAAAAGGACACAACAGATTTCGTCACATAGCTCATACTCTCCAAATTAGACCAATATTACATGAAAAAACAGGAACTGAATACGAGGGGCGTTCAGAAAGTAATGCACCACATCGTTTTTCTCAGGAGCTGTTTATTCAAAAAGCATGAAATTTATATACAATATACATGGATATGTCATGTAAACATTGGTATTATTCAACATAATCCTCATCAACTTGTACGGCTTTATGCCAGCGCGAAACAAGTGCATGTATTCCTAGCCCGTACCAGATTTTGTCTTGATCATGTAGCCATTTCTTCGCTGCATGAATCACTCCTTCATCATCTTCAAACCTTGTCCCACGGAGTGCATCTTTAAGTGGACCAAATAGATGAAAATCAGAGGGTGCCAAATCGGGACTATAGGGTGGATGGAGTAGTACAGTCCAACCCAATTTGGTGATTGCTTCCCGTGTTGCCAGACTTGTGTGAGGGCGCGCATTGTCGTGAAGGAGAAGCAGGTTTGCTGGATTCTTGTGCGGCCGAACTCTACGAAAACGTTAATTGAGTATTTCCAATGTCTTAATGTAAGCTTGTGAATTGATTGTCTCTCCTCTTGCCATAACGTCCACAAGAATCACACCTTCAATGTCCCAAAAGACAGTGATTATGACCTTTCCAGCTGAAGGAATTGTCTTGAATTTCTTTCTTCTTGGTGATTGCGGATGATGCCACTCCATTGACTGTCTTTTTGTCTCAGGATCAAAATGATGTGCCAGGTTTCGTCACCTGTAACGATCTTAGCCAAAAAAGTTCTCTCCATCAGCATTGAAACGCTCCAACAATTCAGAAGAAATTGCTTTCCTTTGCAATCGGTGGTCATTTGTGAGACTTTGAGGAGCCCATCTTGCGCAAACCTTAGAAAATCCGAGTTTTTATAACTGCATTTGCACTACCAATGCTAACTAACAGCTGTAAGGCCAAATTTTGAGTAGTGATTCGTCTATCAGTAAGAATAATGCCCTCAGCGCATTTCAACATTTCTGCGTTGGTGGCTGTGGCAGGACGTCCACAGTGCGGTCGATCAAGCAGCTCCGTATCTCCACTTCCTGATTCTTTGATTCTCTGAACCCAGCGACTCACTGTACTTCTGTCGACTGCAAAAATTCCATTCACATCACATAGACGCTTGTGAATGTTCACAACAGTTTCATTCTCTGCAACGAGAAATTCTATCACAATTCGCTGTTTATAACGCAAGTTGCTAACACGCTCCATTTCAACGGTTTAGGGCAACCGTATTATTTGGCCGGCTGCAATGCAATTTGGTGCACACAATTGGCGCATGCCATATTTTAAGTGTGCAAAATTTCATGCTTCTATCTTCATTATTAGCTGAGAAAAACGATGTGGTGCATTACTTTCTGAACGCCACTCGTAGATACATCTTCTTTTTCTTTTACAAGTGTCATGGCTGGTAGCGTATGTCATCATGTCTCTCCACAATTTCCTGTCTCCAGTGTTATTTATAAATTATGTTGTTGATTTTCTTGCCATACCATAACGTCAAACTGTCTAATACTTTCTCTCTTTGTCGTATGCTGTATGTTTTTTCTTTCAATCTTAACAACGATAATTGTCTTGGTAGGAAGTTTAGTAGCGTTTGAAACGAAAGAAACAACAGCATCTTTTTTAGGAAAGATGCGGAAACGGCAGCTTGCATTCATTGAAGTTATTACGGCGTCACCTCACATGATGCACAATGAGGCCATTACAACATGCAGAAAAGAATTTTAGACGTCATAGTTCATTGCTATTGTACGGCTCTGAACATAGAGAACAACAAAAAACAACAATCAGAATGTTCAACTCAAATGTCAAGTCAGTCCTATAGTACGGCTCTGAACATAGGGAACAACAAAAACAACAATCAGAATGTTCAACTCAAATGTCAAGTCAGTCCTATAGTACGGCTCTGAACATAGAGAACAACAAAAAACAACAATCAGAATGTTCAACTCAAATGTCAAGTCAGTCCTATAGTACGACTGTGAACATAGAGAATAACAAACACAACAATCAGAAAACCTCAGACTTTCATAAATTGGTAGTCTCATAGCAGATACTGCAGTATGGGAGTGAGGTGTTAAAGACTTCACAATACTAAGTTTAGCTTCGAGAGGTGGGGTAACCAGTTCTCCTCCTCGCTGTCATTACCTTTTCTAATGCCATAGCAGAGGGATGCAGCCATTTACAGCTGGGTAGACTGTAGTGCGATACCACATTGTTTCCAAACCGCTACTTTTGTCGCGAAACACCTGCCCTCTAATCACAGACACTCATAAATGTGTGCTTGCCTAAAATAAAAGGGTTATAGTGGTATGACAAGATCAGTAATGTGAAACTGATCACACAAACCAGATAAGTGGTATGACAAGATCAGTAATGTGAAACTGATGACACGAACCAGACAAGTGGTATGACAAGATCAGTAATGTGAAACTGATGACACGAACCAGACAAGTGGTATGACAAGATCAGTAATGTGAAACTGATGACACGAACCAGACAAGTGCCAGAAGAACACGACATGAGAAAAAGACGCTAGAGATGGATAACAAACTTGTTCATGTCTTTACTAGGTAGACCTTGCTCTGGTACCGTCTGCTTTGTGTCAGACGTGCATTGTGTCAGACTTGCATTGTGTCAGACGTGCATTGTCTCAGACGTGCATTGTGTCAGACGTGCATTGTGTCAGACGTGCATTGTGTCAGACTTGCATTGTGTCAGACGTATATTGTGTCAGACGTGCATTGTGTCAGACTTGCATTGTGTCAGACTTGCATTGTGTCAGACGTATATTGTGTCAGACGTGCATTGTGTCAGACTTGCATTGTGTCAGACGTGTACTGTATTGTGAATAGTTCAGATGCTAGATATTGTGCCTGAAGGGAATGTTAAACTTATATTGATCGTTAGGTTACAAAGTATTTTGGTGTCATGTAATTTGATCTATATATTAAAATTAATGTTATGAGTGACTTTGATTTGCTTGCTGGTATCTTAATCTTGGTACCCTAAAAACTATGCTGACAACTGAAGTTTATCTCCAGCTAAATATAACCTGAAACAATCCTGAACAGCATGACGAAGCTAGAGTCCTTCTCAGGATTATGCGCAATACTAGCTACACGAGCTTACAGCATTTCAGGGTTTACCTTTTAAATGCTGAGTGTCAAAGAGCTCATCTTCTTCCTTTTCCTCTTTTTCTTCTTCTCCTTCTCTTTCCGGGTTTCTTTTTGTTCAATGCAAATATAAATTGTCATTGATGTAATGCCTTAAATGGAAACCATTTCGGCACAACTTAGGACCAAATGGAATGAATCTAGACAAACATCAGGAACATTGTATGATGATCTCCATAGTCTTTCGATGTATGTTATTGATTGTATGACGTAGTTTTTGATTGACATGACCACAGCCTCGTGGACTATGTTGTCTGAATGAGGATAGTGATCAAACGTTCCCCGTCATCATCGGAGTATCGTCTTGGTTGTAGACAACATATACTATAGTGTGGTGCATATGTTTTCAGGTTCCTGCCTGATAGAGTGTCTCAACAAAGCTTCTGTAAGAAGCATAACAGATTGTAGTAAAAGGTAGGTAAAGGATCCCGTTACACGCCCATTGGCTAATCCAGCGCACGACCTATAACAAACTTCCTACATTTTTAGCCCTTTATAAATCTCTAGCTCTCCAAATCTAAATTTCCATAAAATCTAATCTAGCTGAACTCTGATCTCTAAAACCTCAAGCCGTCTGTCTGAATCTCAATCTCCTTTGACCGAGCTAACAACAGTATTTATACCCCGTCATTTTGCATCCGGCACCTCTCATTTTACGCCCAGCACATGTTTTTCTCTGATTTTCAATGGAAAAGTTTCAGGATTTCACGTTTCTGTCATCACTGCTGACAGAACAAAATTCTGTCTTCAGCTTGTTTTATAGGAATGTGTCAGGAGTCTCTGATTTCTGTAAACCTGGCAATAATGTAAATTCTCGTTTTTAGAACGTGTTATTTTTCGTTCTCACTTCCTAATTAAACGACTCCTTCGTACCATTGCAGGTGTTCTGCGTGGATAAATGACCACTGTTTATAGTTATATATTCATTCCTTTTCCTATATATGTAATGAACGTCAATCAACATTACATTCTTCTTCTTCTTCTTAGATCCTAACCACCGACCCTCAAAGCAGTCAGTGGCCATCACGCCTAGTGGCGTCTTGTAGGGCAACAGCAAACTGATTCCACTTTGCTCGGTCGGTGGCCATCCTTCGTACAGTGCCCCAACTCTGGTTCATTCTTTGCATCTCAGCCTCCACAGTCCTCAGCCAAGTTGTTTTTGATCGGCCTCTCTTTCGTTTTCCCTCAGGGGTCCAAATCATAGCTGTTCTTGTGATGGCATCGGGGTCTCTTCTGAGGACATGACCAACCCAGCTCTAGCGTCTGCCAGCTATGATGGTGTGCATGTCCTCTTGCTTGCTACGAGTAAGCAGATCTTGGTTGGGGATGGTATTTGGCGAAAAGATTCGGTGAATTTCTTAGGCATGTTGTATGAAAAGAGGACAATTTCGACATTTCCTTCTCTGTAACCCTCCAACATACCGCACCATAGAGAAGCACAGAAAGCACACAGCTCTGATATAATCTTAATTTTGTGCTTGTGCTGTATTGGGAGGACTTCCAGATGCTGTTTACGCTAAAGGAGCAACATTACATGCCTTTCTATTATAAGATGTCAGTCAAAAATTACATTGTTTTGTCTTTGTTTTTTTTGTTTGTGTGGTAATTTTAACCTGTCACTCACAGTTTCTGAGTGACCTTTTCATGCACAGATGTGCTGCACTCAGTGATCCGCACGTGTTTCTACTAGACAACAAGAGCGATGCTTCTGTTGTAGCTAAGCGTCCCCTTAATTGACAGCTCTTGACCTCTGGTCACTTATTGTGAACCGAACTTTAGTTTGTAACAATTAAATGTGAGAAATAATACAGCATGTTTTAGACTGCACGTTAGAAGTTATCTTTTTGATTTATTATATTAAGCTATAGTTTATTTGAAAGTTATGCTGCAGATGGGGCATGCAGCCATCACGTGATCACAGCCTCTTTGTACCGGTACGTCTCGTAACAACAATAAAAAGTTGTTCCCAAAACCTGTTCTTGTCCTCACTTGTTACATTTAGTGACTTCAGTTTACAATTAGCGCTATTTAGTGTTTTCTTCCTTTGCATTTGCCCGGAGTACAATGACATCGATTCTGATTAACATTAACATTAGCATTAACATTAATAGCGTTTTCGTACTTAATACAAGTACAACAAGCTTGTAAGCTCACTGATACTCATTTCACTTTCTGTGTTTGTTATATACCCGGACACGGACCTTTGGTACCTCTTGCCGATTTTCCATCTCCAGCGCAACGATTTCTCCTTCATACGTAAAAGAGTGATAGATTTGCATGTAAACTATCGAGACGTAATTTTTTTTAATGCAAAGGGACGCAACTTGTCCAGAATAAATAATGATTATTTTAATGTATTACGATGTTAATATTTAATATATTCCCCAATACTTTATGGAACAAAAAGTATAAATAAAATGTCGTTAGAATTTTGTATAAAATCGTTCAGCATTTTATAGTTAGTAGGAATATATTATTATATTTTTTAAACAACAACAAAGTATACCCTGTGATC
This sequence comes from Oreohelix idahoensis, assembly GCA_024509875.1. NCBI lineage: Eukaryota > Metazoa > Mollusca > Gastropoda > Stylommatophora > Oreohelicidae > Oreohelix > Oreohelix idahoensis. Next base: position 190,818 of record JAMPIV010009218.1, read on the forward strand.
AAATCTAGGGCAGTAAATATGTAAAACACTGGTTCTTTTAACGCATATAGGAGAAAGCACTTGTAATAGCATTTTTGACCGGCACTTAGTGCTGCATTTATATAATATTTATTTACTGTTTACAGACCTCGTATTTCCCTTCTTTATGTGCCTAATCTAAAGCTTGTGATATACATGTATGACTAGTCCCCTTGTGAGCCCAACAGTGACCAAAAATCTTTACCATTTCCACCACCACATTATTACATGAGGTGACAAGAACTTTATATTATATTAAGTCAGGTAATGAAATAGAAAGACATCGAGGTCAACTCAAAACTAACAATCTTCAACTCATATATTAGGTCTCAATGAACGATTCTGCCGTATAGAGAATAATGGTACATGACAGACGACTTAGCAGAACAACACTTTACTGTATGTTGGCCATCTTTTCGTCAATAAATAAGAAGCACGATTCGGTGTTATTGCGATGCATCCTAAACTAACAAAAAAATCGTGAACATTATATTATTTTATATTTTACATTTGACATGTTTAACTTACTGGCGGTTGATCAGGGTCATACGAGACTGGCAACTTCAGCATATGAACATAATTGATTCATGAACCACCACAGAAAGCGCTGGTGACTGCTTCTTGCAGATTCTCTCACGGGTAACCAAAAGACCAAGTAGCCCCAGGCTCCAAGTGGAGCACGGTGTGGGTAGTGACATTACGATGTACAGAAATGCTATGTTAACCTCTTAATAAGGTTCTATGTATATTTAAACATGTTTAAATCAGGCAAGGTAATTTTCCGCTGTTAAACAACGTTTTATTCATCAGCAACTGGGTTTGACAATGTTTTATTCATCAACAACTGGGTTTGACAATGTTTTTTTTTTCATCAGCAACTGGGTTTGACAATGATTTGTCAATGTGGCGGAGATTATGATTAATAAATTTCTATATCTTTTCTTTATTCTACACTTGTCTTTTTTTTTACCTTTCTTTTGCTCTTTTTCATTTCCTCGCATACGCTCGATTGGTATTACCTTTCTTTCGCATACACCAGATTGTTAGCAATTCTACCCTGTGTCTTTCTTTTCTAATTTAGCAACGCAGTTTATGGCTGTTAGCTAAGATCCTTTGATGAGATCGAATCGTTGTTAATTCGTTCTCGACAGGGATAGAAGGAAGATTATCGTCTATCACTTTTCTCTGATCTGCTCGCCTATAAGTTAATTATCCAAGGGGAAAGATTTGAGATGAAAGACGAGTCGCTTATATTGCGTTTATGACCATAGTCTGCAGGCAAAATTCGTATGACCCTGTTAGTCGAGGAAATCTTGCACGGGGTCTGGTCTATTACGTTACGTCGGTTCTCAAATGAGTCCGTACGCAACAGAGTGAATCTGGTTTGGCATGAGGGTGAAGGAATTTGTTTGATGCGCAGAATGAGCACGGAAATATGTAAATCTGGACGTAGGTGCTAACATCTGGCATATTCTGGTTTGGGAAATGGCGTAGCATTCTTTGTCAGTTTCAGATATTTATACCCAAGAATCTTAGACTCAGTATCCAGTGTTCATTCAGACACCGCAGTTTCTCTAGACACATTATAGCGGCGTTTCTAGAAATTACTTTATTAAGTAAAGTTCTCAGTTTGCGTTGGAGAAAATAGTCTTAGTAGTCCTGTGTGAGGTAAATAGATTTCACTAGTTTTATCGTCTATTATATTTCACTAGTTTCTTTTGTGCAGAGTAATTAAACAGATAGTCAGTTCTATTTCTCTAGTACTGTGTTACAGTGGATAGCAGAATAAATTATATTTCTAGCTAGAAACTCAGTCAGCTATAAATAATTTAATTAAATTTCTAGTAACCAGTCAGAGAATAGTTCTAACTAACTGAGTAAATGCACTGATTCATCATTCAGTATTGACGAAATACGTATGTATTTCTAATTCATGATGATTGTGTTTATTTTTTAAATGACTAGAATTTATTTCACGGGAGGTTTAAACGACGAGACAAGCGCTAAGCTTATGTTTTCTGATTTAAGTTATATAACCGGAGTGAATATTATATTTTACGCGAGGGTAGGAGGTGTGTATAATATTATGATTAAGTATTCTGTACGGTTCTTTTTCTTTATACAGCATTTGGGTTAGCCCAAAAACTTACCAGCGGTTTCAGTATATATGAGAATAAATAGAAGAAACATTTTATGTCTTCAAACACGTGGGTGTACAAGTTAAAACCTGTCTGGCATTGTGTCGCATCCAGAACTAGACAGAATACCCATTTCACAAACTTCAAGACACAGTGAAGTAACTAGGCCTATCGAGCCAGATTATAATTCTTCCAAATAATCTCAAGTACATTCAGCCCCTGTAGCAAAAAATATTATAATCAATAACTGATAAAGTGGCCAGCTCGTTAATAAAGCTGGTATTGGTGTAAATGGTCAACTCTAAACCGGCACAGTGTTGGGCATACAGGTCACCTTGTCCAAAAACGTAATGAGGCCCCGACAAGGATGTAATGTTGACTATGAGTGTTAATGTGAGTGTCAATACGCGAATGCATGGATTGTTCTGAAGAGTTGACTAGAAGATCAAACACTCACTCACACGTAGCTAGAAGTTAATGATGCAGACTACTGTGGTCGTTTCATACTGTTTAATTGGACGCACACACTTAGACAGTACGGGTATAGTTACAGGAAAACAGGTCGACATATATCATCATACTGTTGATCAATGGTCTACAATCTTAAGTTGGCATTCATGATGAAGAACATTACAATGGAACGTCCGTAGACAAGCACTTAGAATTCCACTGTTTATAAATATAACCATCAGGCCTTACTGACTGATCATGTCAGTTAATAAATAATGTTCAAGCATGACTCCTAGACAGAACCTCTTTTCTAGCGAAGATTCCTTTAGGTAAAGTTCAGCAAATATTTCTGGAGACAATGTTAACCCACCAGTATTGGGTTTTCTTTATAATTGTGATCTCTTAATCATCACCTGATAATAAGGGGCATCCCTGTTCTCTGATCGATGATCGACAAAAAATAGGATCCAAAATGGCTTCTGGTTCCAGTGAGCATTACTCACTATACAGATGCATAGTAAAGCTTCAATAAAGGCTTTGTTCATGAACACAAATGTTTCTACAAGAATCAGCATATTCTTTCATCATAACTGCTGCATACAATCATATTCAGTGCTGCTAGGTAACATGTCATCCCGACATATTGATATAGATAATCATCATGTAGACGTCTGCCCATCTAAGCCTAGCAAGGAAAAAGTTCAGCAAAAAAGTTCTTTTACCTAGACATGGGAAATATACTAGCAGAACACATACGCCCTCTCCTGGCGTTACAGAATAAACACTGGGGAACTCAAAGACTTAATAATCATATCAGAAACTATCTCCTTCCCCATAATAGATCACAGATATCAACAAACTTCGGACTGGTCTCCGACATGGCATTAACCAGGCTCCATCATCACGGAAGACCCTTTTTCGTATCCGCATGCGCTGAAACTGCCTAACCCCAAAGTTCAGTACACGGAAAAATAGTCCCACTTAGACATACAAAGATATCACGATATAAGACCGAATCGTCTTAAATAGACAAGGAGTAAACATAGACTCGGACCATAAACATTCCTGCATAAACCTAAGCAAGAACAATCTGTTTCTGGCCCAACAAGGAACAGACCAACAAAATCTGGATTCATACGCCAAGTTCGATATTCAGGGGAGATAACCCATATAACAAAAGTATCAATCAATCATGGGCGATATATCTTTGGCCAGGAAAGCATCCTGATTTTAAAAACAAATACTTTCCCTCAGACAAATAAATATTATAATAACTACATACATTGCCACCAGTAGTCTGTTGGTAACAATAACATTCCGACGTTTTGATTAATTGTGGTGTGACCAATAATTTTACATTTTGAGGGAAATTACCCACCTGTCATTTCCTAAGTATTGGAAACCTCGTGATTCTGATACTGTGAGCCCGTTTTTTTTAATTTTTTACCTGACCTGATTCGAGTGGCATTTAACAGTAATCTGAAAATATAGTTATAAAGAGAATGCTCCATGGAACATTGGATAAAACCTGAAATCTGCAGAGCTGGGATTCTCTTTATCAAGAGAAATACAGATTCACTGTAAAGTTGTGTCCTGACGTTTGCGCCAGAAGGCGAACAACAGCAAGTTTGTAGGTAAGAAAGTACGTCAGGGGCCCCTGTTTCAATGTTACATTCATGCACCCACTTTGTAGTTCTTATATGCAAGTTTTTTCTTATGCTGTTTTTCCTCTTAGAATAGATTAATATAACAACTCTGTTCTTAACTGTAGAGGGAAATCTAGACCATAGAGTATAAATCTTTGACTCTTTGAGGCTATAACTTTTTTTCTAACAGGATCGTGGGCTAAACAGAGGGCGAAAGGATTACACCTATGATTCTAATATTCTGTTAGAAATTCTTTAACCTATGTGTATTTGTATGTGATTGATATTCAACTTTATGTTTGGTGGTGAATTCTTATGATAATAAAATTTACATAAACTTATTCAAGTGTGTCGGTCAGCTCGTTCCCAAAATATCTATATTTCATTGTTATAGTTTTCACGTCTGTGCGTCTAACTGTCGTCACTTACGTGGTTGTGTATGCGAGTGGTATATATATATTACTATATATACTCTAATAAACTGTCTGACTCATCTAGATCTGTTGTAGAGATAGGCTGACCGAGAGAGGCTTCTCGAGTGTCAGGGACAGAAATCTATTATTTTCCACCATCTCACTCATGAAAATCTATTTCTATTTATTATTTCCCACTGAGCTATCACCTGTTCTTTTTCCATTCAGAAGGGACCGACCTGAGTCTTAATTCCCCTATCAAAAATCTACGACAGTCATCCAATCCACTGGTTTAACTGTGATGCTCTGTGAGGGTAAAATTACTGAGAAAAAAAGAATCGGTGTAAATGACAGCGGGAAGGCGCCTGACTAGTGTCAGGAAACCGGTACTTAGCAGAGACATTTGTTTTTTTTTTATTTCTCAAAGTGTGTGGTACCAACTTGATACGTGTCTGTGGATCAAGAACTTGTGGTCTACGCTAGATGCCTGCCTTCGACGGGGTGTGAAGATCTTTGCATTGACATTCGGTGCGGTTACCCCTGCAGCAATTTCTGGGACGTGTACATCCCACAGAAGTCGACAATTGACGGAGAAGTAAACAAACCAGTTTCAACCTCTGGGCAGCTAAGTCATTTTAATCAGGCAAGAGGAAAAAAAAAATCACAGTGCTTAAAAACAAATAACCTTCACCGGTATCTTTTTTTCTGTGAGAAAAAAACAATAACTCCATATTCTCATTTCCTAATCCTTTTTATTTCTTTAATATTGTGAAGTAATTATTGATTATTTTTTATGTATATAGAAATGGATAGTTGATTTAACTAGTGAAGTGCACAAGTATGAATCAATTATTTTAAATATAAAGTACTGTCATATAAAGTAGGAAAAGGGATCCCGTTACACGCCCATTGAGGCATATTTGGAATATTGTGTTAAACCCATATTTTCTTGACCATCGGTCACACTAAAGTTGATGTGGTCAGAATCACGCCCGCCGCCTTAACCTTCCCAGAGTTGTTCTGGTAACCCAATTCATGAAGGAGGCTGAATCGACCCCGGAGCCGTTTGCGGTCTAAAATATCTCACCTCAACTGCGGATCGAACCATGGACCACCGAGCTAGGAAGCCAGTACACTAACCACTACACTACCGCGGCACCAACAGATTTTAGTGTGTGAGTAAATGACCACTGAGCTAGGAAGCCAATACACTAACCACTACGCTACCACGGCACCAACAGATTGTAGTGTGTGAGTAAATGACCACCGAGCTAGGAAGCCATTACACTAACCACTACACTACCGCGGCACCAACAGATTTTAGTGTGTGAGTAAATGACCACTGAGCTAGGAAGCCAATACACTAACCACTACGCTACCACGGCACCAACAGATTGTAGTGTGTGAGTAAATGACCACCGAGCTAGGAAGCCATTACACTAACCACTACACTACCGCGGCACCAACAGATTGTAGTGTGTGAGTAAATGACCACTGAGCTAGGAAGCCAATACACTAACCACTACACTACCGCGGCACCAACAGATTGTAGTGTGTGAGTAAATGATCACCGAGCTAGGAAGCCAGTACACTAACCACTACACTACCGCGGCACCAACATATTGTAGTGTGTGAGTAAATGACCACCGAGCTAGGAAGCCAGTACACTAACCACTACACTACTGCGGCTCCATTAGATTGTAGTGTGTGAGTAAATGACCACCGAGCTAGGAAGCCAGTACACTAACCACTACACTACCGCGGCACCAACAGATTGTAGTATGTGAGTATATGACCACCGAGCTAGGAAGCCAGTACACTAACCACTACACTACCGCGGCACCAACAGATTGTAGTGTGTGAGTAAATGATCACCGAGCTAGGAAGCCAGTACACTAACCACTACACTACCGCGGCACCAACAGATTGTAGTGTGTGAGTAAATGACCACCTCTGTATCGCCTGGAAGTAGTATTGTTACTACAGGTCAAAGGTGAATTAAGTATCTTACACGTGATCAATGACAGAAATGTCTATGGCCACAAGAACTGAAGGAGGTAAGTACACGCTCATTGAAGAAGAAAAATCCAGAAATCAACAAATGACCGGACTAATTAAAAAGACAACGACAAATTATTAAAATTCCAGTTTTTAATTTTTGTAAATACTTATCTCCAATGTTTACTAAATTTCTACTTTAATTATTAAGGTGTACTGATATATTTTTATACATTGACAGTTGATTGATTTTGTGAAAATTCCAGTTACAGTTCTAAATTGTTGTTCGTGTGTGGAATTCAAAATTATTTAATATTTTTGTTCGGTTGGGATAATAAACGAAATGTGTTTGACACCAACTATTAATAGAGACACCCTTGGAGCATAAGATGGGTCTAGCCAGACGGTGACTTACATCATAGCTCTCTTTTACAGTTACCAGCTAGAATGTGCAGTTAACCACCTGACTTGTCCTGTACCATCCCTACCACTAGTTCACCAGCTCTCTTCTCCAGTTATGGGGGCTCTATTTTTGTTTCTATATAACTTCCATCTCACCACACGAGTTCAAGTTTATAACAAGTCATTGATATTTTAGCTGAGATCATTCTAATATTATAAGTCGTCTTGTGAATGAAAGTTAACTATTGTGGATAAAAGTTAACTATTGTGGATGAAAGTTAACTATTGTGGATAAAGGAAGGAACATCTTGTATGAAAGAAGAGAGTGTGACGTCACATTTTCCAACCCCCACCCCCTATCGTCACATACTGTCACAAAATGTTGACACCCCATAAAGCATACGCTCCTTAGTGAGTTGAAAGGTCATGATGACGGTATCGACTAGTGAAATAATTGATATTCGATTACGTGATGGTGACGACAAGTGAAATAATTGATACTCAATTACGTGATGGTGACGACTAGTGATTTAATTGATCTTCGGTTACGTGATGGTGACGACTAGTGAAATAATTGATATTCGATTACGTGATGGTGACGACAAGTGAAATAATTGATACTCAATTACGTGATGGTGACGACTAGTGATTTAATTGATCTTCGGTTACGTGATAGTGACGACTAGTGAAATAATTGATATTCGATTACGCTGTTTCTTTTCTGTTTAAACGAAATATGGGGGTGGGGGGGGGGGAAGAAGGAGAATTTGTGACGTCACATAAAGGGTGATGTTGTTGTAGTTATTGTTGTTTAACTAGAACGGCAGAGCTTTCCGCTCTTTAGCAGCCGATATCAAGTTGATGACTTGCATTTAAAAGATCGTCACATCTTGTACCAAGCTAGGAGGAAGAAGCAGATGGCATACTGTGCATTCCTTCTCAAAAAGCGGGCTCTCCAAATATGCAGAGTTATACGAGTATATTGAACTCTGGTTCTAGGCTCTCTCAAGGTATTGTCATGTCCTACACAAAGCCACTTCTCAGCTCCTCCTGCCTATCATGGGTCCACAGTAAGATCTTCCTGCATGCAGGCAACCAGGTGAAAGCCAGACTTACGTCTGGGGCACAAGTAACTCCTCCAAGCTTAGTGTGCAATGCTGGGTTCTCAAAATGCTTCTCCACAAGGAGAATCCATAGAAGTGGGTGGATGGGATGATTTCAAGAATCAATGAGGGTGTAATTAGCCACATAGACAGAAGTTCACATTCACATCTGTATACTGTAGCATTGTGCATAGCTGGTGGTCATATAAGAATGACTCCAGATATGCCACCATGCATATAAGTGGGGGAGAGGGGTGTAGGGTTTTTGTGACGAATGTGACGTGCTGGGTTACAAAATTGGAAAAATCACAGATCTCATGTGTAGACGACCCGACATGGAATCTCAGGGTTAATACAGCTGAGGATTATCTTTTGTGCCGGTCAAAAATAAAGCGTATTAAGTTGGTATGTATTAGCTATTAAGAGCGAAGAACCAAATATGCATAATCTACACAGAAATAAAGTCTAGTGTATACTTTAATTTTATTTAAAATGTTAACAATTATTTTTGTTTCATCTTTTAGAAATAAGACAAATACAGTACATATCGGCGTTCCGCTTGTCAGTCTTCCGCTAATACGGTGGTTTTTAATTATATATGTGCTCATTATGTTTGGCGCTAGTTAAGCTTCTCTCGGCATTTCTGGCATGACGGAGAAAATGAAATACTTCTGCATTAAATTTAATAATGCCAAAGAAGATGGAAACAAAATCAAAACTGAGGTCAGAGCAACATATGAAGAAGGGAAAAACCAGACATCAATAGTAAGTCTAACGAAAAGGACAGAATGATCTTCAGAGTCTGATACAGTAGAACCATACTACTCCTTGTCAAGAAGAGATCAAGGGGACAACTTTTAGACTGAGAACCTGCCATTGCAGACACAGTGAAAAACGAGCAGGCAGATACACGTTTATTATGGGGAGGACAAGTAATCAGTGGAACGTGTCCTACCTGAGAGGAGCAGAGTGGTGGGGAATGACAGTATGCCACGAAGTTCATATTCCTAGCTTGGGACAAGATGTGACGATCCATTAAATGCAAGCCAACCTGGAGAAACTGGAGCACATGACTTAAACTCAACACGTTTCAGCATGGAAGAAAAGCCACAGGATCTACAGTGTAGATAATACCAAGGAGTCTTCAACTTGATATTGGCTGCTAAGGAGCGAGAGACTCAGCAGCCCTAGTTAAATAACAACAACCTCATAATACACAATACTATTGGAGCATAGAAATATTGTACCCAATACCCTCCAAATTATAGAAACATTGTACCCCATACTCTAAAGAGTGTGGAAATATTGTACTCAATACACTCCAGATTATAGAATCATTGCACCTCATTCGCTCCAAGTTATAAAAATATAATACCCATTACGCTCCAATTTATGAAAACATGGTACGCCATACACTCTAGTGTGATACGGGGGCCCGACAGAATAGTAACAATGTATCCTGCAGAAGGCGACTGAGGAAGGTCGAACATTGGGCCGGCTACCTGATCCTTTAGAAAAAAAACAACATGAATAAGCCTAAGCAATAAGAGGAATCATGCGTGCATCTTACTTACTGAAGCTCAATGTTGGTACATTCATCATGCTGCTCATAAAACCTGGATAGGAATATTTGTCTATTAAATAACACCTAATTAGTTGTGATCTTCTTCTTCTTCTTTGATCCTTAGCTGCCGACCGTCACTGACAAGCAATCAGTGGCCATCACGCGGTCCAAAGCATAGCTATTCTTGTGATGCCGTCGGGGTCTCTCCTGAAGACATGGTCGACCCAACTCCAGCGTGTGCCAGCTATGATGGTGTGCATGTCATCTTGCTTGCTCCGAGTAAGCAGATCTTGGTTGGTGATGGTATTCGGCCAAAAGATTCGGTGAATTTTTCTTAGGCATGTTGTGGGAAAAGAGGACAATTTCGACATTTCCTTCTCTTTTGCTCTCCAGCATTCCGCACCATAGAGAAGCACAGAAAGTACACAGCTTTGATATAATCTTAATTTTGTGCCTGTGCTGTACTGAGAAGACTCCCAGATGTTGTTTAGACAATAAAAGGCTGTTCTTGTTTTGTTCATTCTGTTGGTGGTGTTCTTTGCTTGCTCCGCCATCTGGTGTTACTGTGCATCCTAGGTATGTGAAGGTGTCTGTCTGTTCCAGTTGTTGATTCCTCACTGTTATGGGCTCGAGGTTGCTCACATTGAGTGTCATGACCCCTGTCTTGTTTAGAATGATGTTCAAATTAGTTAAATGAACCAAATTAGTTGTGATGAATTAACATAATAGGATACTTGGGTAGAGTAGTAGGATTGAAATGGTACGACAAGATCACCAATGTGGAACTGATGACCAGAACCAATCAAGAGACAGTGTAACAAGGGATGGGAAGAAGACGTTGGCGAGAGACTGGGCACCCACTGGCTAAACACGTTGACATTATAACCGTACAGTCCTTGTTCTTGAATCCCCAAGGTCAGAGAAGTAGAAGTAGACCTAAGAACAAATGGAGAAGAGAACTGGTGACAGATCAACAAAGATAAAGTAGATGTGGAAAACCTTGAGCGGATGTCACGTGACAGGAGGACTTGGTATTTGTTTGTTGACGGGCTATGGCTCGTTGGAGAGTTGATGAGTGTTGATAGAACTGACATTTTGTTTGTTGACGGGCTATGCTCGTTGGAGAGTTGAAGAGTGTTGATAGAACTGACATTTTGTTTGTTGACGGGCTATGCTCGTTGGAGAGTTGAAGAGTGTTGATAGAACTGACATTTTGTTTGTTGACGGGCTATGCTCGCTGGAGAGTTGAAGAGTGTTGATAGAACTGACATTTTGTTTGTTGACGGGCTATGCTCGTTGGAGAGTTGAAGAGTGTTGATAGAACTGACATTTTGTTTGTTGACGGGCTATGCTCGTTGGAGAGTTGAAGAGTGTTGATAGAACTGACATTTTGTTTGTTGACGGGCTATGCTCGCTGGAGAGTTGAAGAGTGTTGATAGAACTGACATTTTATTCAGCAACATTTAAAAAAAAAACATGACCAGGATAACGGTTAGGGATTGGGCGTTAGGATTTATGTAGTCTGTAACGCCACGCAGTAGAAGAGAATTTGGCGACTAATCAGTCGTCAGTTTTTCAAAGAGATTTCAACGTACGTTTAAAACAGGTTCAACCGCTACTTCTTTTACGTTTTCGTTGTTCTCTATGTTTCAGAGCCATACACTGCGACTTAATATGTCAGTTGAAGATTTTTTTTGAGTTCGACACACTGTCTTTTAATTTCTATACAAGTCTCAATGTAATAAAAGCTCCTCTTACCTCGTCATATAATAATGTTTGGTGGAGGGGATGGTAGGGACTTAGAGTCATTGTCGGGGTCACTAGGGGTCTTGTTATACACGTACACCATATCTTTAGTTTAAGCAGCACTACTGTAGAATAACTATGTAGAATAAACGTGTTGTTGTGTATTGGCCACTGTTGCAGAATGTCTGGATGCGGGTGTTATGTCAGAGTCATGCACTGATCATCACTGAAGAAAGTCTTCTTCAGTTACCTCTGCATCATCGAATGAACCTGTCATATTGACATTGAGTGGGAGTGTCAAGTAACGCGAATGGTGTAGTAGTTCGGTGTAACAGACCACTGGATAGTACCTCTCACACACTCTCATGTAATGCAATGACTACTTGAACTGCCGCTGACATTTCAATAGTTTATTGAAGGCACGCAAACTGGACAGCACGGATACAGTCATGGGTACATGTTGACATACATTCATTGGTTATTTGAATCGTGGATGATACATTCATGTAGTAGTGAAATAACATTCAACCTAAGGTAGCATTCACTGTTCTGGTACCTCATCGCCGTATCCTCTACTGACTGAACGCGTCAATGAGGATCGGTGAACATACAAAAGTCATTGGCCCCTCCATTTCATGGCTAAGTTCTTAAGCTGAAAAATGCCCAATGTTTGTATAATAATCATAAACCACGATAGTGGGTGTTCACCTCATAACAAGATCTCGATACCACTGCCCGATAGTAGGATACATAATCTGTTCTCTTGACAGTGATCAAAAATATGATGACAGAAATATAACATGGCCGCCTTCCTGAGTTATCGCTCACTCACTCGTAGGAAGGTAGATATAAGCCAAAGTTAATTTAGAATGTGCATATAAATAATTTCATAAAGTTTTCCATACAGCTCTACAGTAATCCAGTTACTTCATGTAGACATAACTGCTGTAGGAAAGCCTGTCATCTTCGTCGATACAAAACACGACCCTAGCGATACGAAGCACAATGTTCCATCTAGGTCTAATCGACTCGAGATCATCAAAAATAGGGTCTGGCATAACTGGAGTCCGAATCACACATATGAGGAGGATCTCTGACAAATAGACTCTTGCAGAGACATAAACTTCTCCTAGAAAAACATCTATGAATCACTGTTAAACCTTAAACAGTGCCAGCCCTGGAAAAAGCACTCAGCCATCTTTGCGACATTATCGGAACTCTTCACAACCCAGAAGGACTACGAAAACCTGCGCTAGATTCCGGCAGAAAGAATATAGTCCGACCTGATCATACAAAGGTATACAATATACGACTGAATCTTCTTTCACTAGACAAGTAGTACACATGAATTCAGGCCATAAACATAACAAGCAAAATTAATCTATTTTCTGGCCCGAACAAATAAGAACGGACATGAATTCAATATCCATGCGCCGAATCAATATCAAGAACGATCACTCATATAATCAAAAGTGTAAATCAATCATGAATTATCTAGCTTTACCAGAGGAAGCATTTTCATACACAAATGAATGCAAGTATATATTTTCCATATTAAATAGCCATATCGTATTTTTGTAATATGTGCGTCAAAATATGCACGCAACAGATTACCACACCCCTCGGGAAAAAAAATGGTACTTTTTTTTCTTGAAATACATCTAGGAGCAACATACAATAGGCTCACAACGCACCAATAACAATGCGCAGATGATAAGCATTGAGAATATATTTCATGAACTTAGAGAAAGTATTTCTCTAAGTATAAATATTTCCAGAGAGGTGTCACCAACGCATACTACAATACTGGCAAAGCCACACTTTCTGCATCAGTTTATACATAAATTTCATCTTAGATACCTTAACATCATGATCATCAAAGACGAAAAAACATTGAAAGACCAGCGGTGAATAAACATCAGTAAACCGCTAAGTAGTGTTACAATCAATATATGATATATTCCATATTTGTACACATTTCAACATAGGAACAACTGTAGCAAAGTTAGGCATATAATTTAACAGTTATGAATCATGTGGGCATCTAGACAAAATATCTGCCATCACATTTTCTGACCCACGGATAGCTCGCACCGAAAAATGAAACGGCTGCAGAGCAATCGCGTATCGCGTTGATCTCGTGCTCTTCAGATTTTTACTCTGAATAGCCGTAAGAGCTTTCTGGTCAGTTTCCACAATGAAATGCGCGCCCAGAAGAAATCTTTGCAGTTTAAGGATTGACCAAACCATAGCCATAATTCACGGTCTAGGACCGAGTAATTCTTCTCTGCGGCATTTAATTTCCGAGAAATATACATCACAGGATGCAGAGTTCCCGAGTACTCTTGCATTAGTGCAGCTCCAATCCCGGTGGATGAAGCGTCACTACGAAGAATAAATGTCTTATCCTTAGAAGGCAATACTAGGATAGGTGAAGTAGAAAACATAGTTTTAACCTTATCCAAAGAGGATTGACATTCTTGAGTCCAATGGACTACATTAGGAGACCCTTTCTTTAGCAAGGAAGAAAGAGGTGACATAATGGAGGACAGATTCGGAATGAATCGTCCATAAAATTGTATTAGACCTAAGAGACTTCGCACTTGCTTTTTAGTCTTAGGAATAGAAATGTTAAGTATCTTACTTGTATTATGGTCTTCTGTTTTTAGGAAACCATGACCAACACGGTGACCTAAGAAAGATATTTCGCTAAAACCAATACAAGCTTTAGATGGTTTCGCTGTTAGGTTATGCTCGCGTAAGATAGACAATAGTTCATTTATCCCATTATAGTGATCGTTCCAAGTATCACTGAAAAGACAGATGTCATCAAGATATGCAATGACATCTGAGCGATGAGATAGGATTCGACGCATCATGCGTACGAATGTTGCAGGGGCGTTCATTAGGCCGAAAGGCATGAAATTCCATTGGAATAGACCCCTAGGCGTCGAAAAAGCAGTAAACGGTTTGGCGTGTTCGGATAGTGGAACTTGCCAATATCCTTTAGACAAATCGAGTTTAGTAAAGAAATGGGAATTCGATAGTCTCGTAAGTAGCTCTTCTAGTAAAGGCATAGGTTCAGCATCAAATTTAGTCACTTGGTTCAATTTGCGATAATCAACGCAAAGACATATGTTGTTGTCTTTTTTTCGCACGATAACCATCGGCGAAGAATATGCTGATGTGGATGGTTCAATAATTTTTAACTCTATCATCTCATCCAACTCTTTCTCTACCTGTGCTTGAAAATGTATCGGGATAGGATACGGTCTGACTCTTATAGGACTATGGTCAGTAAGAATAATGTCATGTTAAATGACATCAGTTTGACCAGGAATGTCAGTAAGGACATCCTGAAATTGTTCTAACATAGTAGAAACTTGTTTCTGCTCTCCTGGAGATAATTCTGGAGAAATTGCAACATCTTTCCATGATTCATTAGAGTGAAGAGGAATCATTGGAAAAGGTAGATTTACATCCGAGAAACTCGTTTCCTCATCCTGTATTACTGACAGAGATGAGTACTGTCCATGTTGGACTGGAAAATCGTCCGTTGCCTGGAAAACAGGTTGTAAATAATCCGGACGTTCATAAAAATTCCGTGAGCATGTTGATGTGGAAGGTTTTATGCTTCCCGTCAATATCGACGATATAGTCAACATCGGAAACTTTTGATATTATATCGTACGGACCTTTCCAAGAAATAAGAAGTCTGTTTTCTCTACAAGGTAGTAGGACCAATACTTTGTCACCTGGACAGAGTTGTCGCAAGCGTCTGGTCTTATTGGCAAATTCCCTTGCCTTCTGTTTCGCAAATTCAGAAGAAGCAGTTGCCAATTTCCATGCTTCAATAATCTTGTGTCTAAGTGCGATGACATATTCATAAGAGGATTTTGTGTCATCGACAATATTATCAGCAGTTATAAGATCATGAAGTAAGGACATAGGACCTCGCGGTTTCGCGCCGAAGACAAGTTCAAAAGGAGAAAATCCTGTATGTTCGTTGGCGACCTCTCTATATGCAAAGAGAGCCGCGGGTAAAACCCTGTCCCAATTCTGAGGATGATCCTCAGTTATCTTACCTAGTAGGTTTTTCAGAGTTCTATTTAGACGTTCCACCATCCCATTGGACATAGGATGATAAATACTACTCAGAGATCTCTCTATCTTTAGAGTCGACATCACTTGAGACATGGTATCCGAAATAAGTTGGCTACCATGGTCCGATAATATTTCTGCTGGAAATCCCAGACGAGAAAATATTAACCAAAGAGCATTTGCATTATCAGCAGTAGTTATGCTCTTTAGAGGAACAGCCTCTGGCCAACGTGTGCACATATCCACACACGTCAAAATATATTGGTGTCCTCTAGCAGACTTTATCTTAAATGGACCAATGATGTCTATCGCCATTTTTTGAAATGGTCGAATGGGAATGTCTGCAGCCTGAATAGGTGCAGCATGGCGTGGACCTCTGGATTTAATCTCTTGACATACTTTACAAGATCGACAATAGATTCGTATGTCCTTATTCACAGCAGGCCAAAAGAAAGATGCAAGAACTCTAGATTTAGTACGGGAAAAACCCATATGTCCAGCACACTGAGAATCATGAGCGTGCTGTAAGATTTTAACTCTCATATTTTTGGGCACAAGAATTTGAGAATGAATGGATTTAGCGGAGTCTTGTACCATACGTACAAGTACGCCATTCCTCATCGTAATCCAAGATTTACGATTTGTATCCTTATTCGGATCACCTTTTGTTGCCAGAGTAAAGAATTTCTTTAGAGTAGGATCATCTTCCTGCTGTTTTATAAAGGAAACATGCGAAATCTCCGAGAGATCACATTGGTTCTGGTCATTATTATCTACAGAAGGCGAAGATTGCGGCATGTTTAGAGCTTGAGCTCTAGTGACTACAGCATTTGCAGTATGCATATTATCACTTTCCCACTCGGCAATTTGTTGCGGAGGGCATTCTTTCGCACCATGAATGCGACCGACGATAAGATCAGCGATCGGATTCGGCAGAAGACATGCGTGCACATCTCCTGTAAAGAAGGGAGTAGAGATGTTGATAATGGCAGTGGAGTACTTCTCCAATGTGCCACCAAATGTTATGCATTTGATTATCTTGCCAGTGGCTCGAGAAGGATCTATAAGTGACTGCCTCACTGCAATGGTTGTGCACCCGGAATCGAAAAGAATTGAGACCGGAGTACCATCTACTAGACCTCTATTCAAGACAAGAGCACCTCTTCCATCATGCGCGACTGACGCAGGAAGAGCAGGAAGAGGATGACCACAGCTTAAAGTCGAAACTGTGGTTGGCTCGAATAATGTTTTGCATTGGGAACACTGAAATGCTCTGTCAAAATCGAAAGCAGAACATCCCACACTATTAGAGTCTTTCTTATCATTGGTTTGATTACCGGCTTCGTGAAACTCTTTTGTGCAGAGTTAGCCTGGTAATGAGATTTACCATGTCTTTTGTGTTGTGATCTACCTCGGTTATTGTTGCCTCTGTAATTATTATTCCCTCTGTTATAACCTCTATTTGGGTTTGAATCACAATATTCATGATCATAATCATCATGCTCATTATAATGAGTATCCCTGTAATGTTGATTTTGTTGTTTCCATGAAGAACTTGGGTAGTTCCTATGGTTACTCCCTTTTCGGAAATTTCTATAATTATTGGCACCCCTCGCGTATCGAGGACTGTCAGCCCGATTCCAGTTCTTCGAAGAAGAACCCTGATTTGAGTGGTTACCTTGGTTTTGATACTTATTCCAATTAACCTTGTTATCAAATTTATTTTTAGCTCCTTGGAATTTGTGTGAGTAATTATGATTATATTCCGTTGCTGAAGCAACTGGCATACCCTCTTTAATGTTAGTGTTACTAAGAATCATGTCAGGGTGTGCCGTGGCATACTGGTCACAATATTCTTCCATTTGCTTTAATGTACTAGGTTTACGCTCATGTAAAAACTCTAGGAATGGTTTATTTACCGAAGACATGACCTTGTCTCTTAGCAATAAATCCGTAAGACCATCAAATGTTTTCTCTATTTTGGATAATTCAATCCATCGTGAGAGTGTAAGTCGTGCTTTTGAAATAAAATCTGAGAATTCTACACCTACCTCAGGTCTCATTGTTTTAAACAAAAGACGATAACCTTCTTCTGACAGCTGATATCTCTTTATCAAAGATGCCCTAATAGCATCATAATTATCCTTGTCGGCCTCTTCAACCAAACATAACTTAGTCAAAGACTCCCCTTTTAGATTTTCAGACAACTGATTCACATACTGTGATTTGTCAACATTATGAGCTCGACAAGCACGTTCAAATCTAGAAAGCTAAAATGTTATATCATCACATTGTAGAGTTGAACGCTGGCACCTTGACCTTATAATTAAAGGGTTTACCATTACCACCAGATGCCTGATTAACATTACTCATTCTTGTCAATCTTAATTTCTCTAATTCAAACTCATGTTCTCTTATTGCTTTTCTCTCTTCAAATTCTCTATCTAATTTTCTTTGTTCAGCAGCAGCAGCAGCGTCTAATTTTTTCTGTTCTGCAGCAGCAGCAGCTTCTAATTTGTTCTGTTCTGCCACAAATCTCCTTTCCTCCACCTGCATCTGCAATTTCTTTTGAGCATATGAAGATCCAACGATGAAATATGCACTTTATGTTCAACAACACTATGATTCTTCTGTACAGGATCAACAATCACTTCTTTCTTCTGTCCGATGAGAAATGTCAACAGTACTGCTCCCTATATTTTATACACTTGATACAACTGTCCTGTATAATACCGTCTGTACAGCGAAAAACTGTCAACAAGCGCTGACCTAGATACAGCATCCGATCGGTAATACAGGTCAAGCTGACATCGACTGCCCCGTTGTAACTTGTACACTGGTGTTCATGCGTGTCGTATGTGGCGTCAGGGATGGTCTGGTTATCATAACCCCAGGAATCTGGTTCACCACTGTAGAATAACTATGTAGAATAAACGTATTATTGTGTATTGGCCACTGTTGCAGAATGTCTGGATGCGGGTGTTATGTCAGAGTCATGCACTGATCATCACTGAAGAAAGTCTTCTTCAGTTACCTCTGCATCATCGAATGAACCTGTCATATTGACATTGAGTGGAAGTGTCAAGTAACGCGAATGGTGTAGTAGTTCGGTGTAACAGACCACTGGATAGTACCTCTCACACACTCTCATGTAATGCAATGACTACTTGAACTGCCGCTGACATTTCAATAGTTTATTGAAGGCACGCAAACTGGACAGCACGGATACAGTCATGGGTACATGTTGACATACATTCATTGGTTATTTGAATCGTGGATGATACATTCATGTAGTAGTGAAATAACATTCAACCTAAGGTAGCATTCACTGTTCTGGTACCTCATCGCCGTATCCTCTACTGACTGAACGCGTCAATGAGGATCGGTGAACATACAAAAGTCATTGGCCCCTCCATTTCATGGCTAAGTTCTTAAGCTGAAATATGTCCAATGTTTGTATAATAATCATAAACCACGATAGTGGGTTTTCACCTCATAACAAGATCTCGATACCACTGCCCGATAGTAGGATACATAATCTGTTCTCTTGACAGTGATCAAAAATATGATGACAGAAATATAACATGGCCGCCTTCCTGAGTTGTCGCTCACTCACTCGTAGGAAGGTAGATATAAGCCAAAGTTAATTTAGAATGTGCATATAAATAATTTCATAAAGTTTTCCATACAGCTCTACAGTAATCCAGTTACTTCATGTAGACATAACTGCTGTAGGAAAGCCTGTCATCTTCGTCGATACAAAACACGACCCTAGCGATACGAAGCACAATGTTCCATCTAGGTCTAATCGACTCGAGATCATCAAAAATAGGGTCTGGCATAACTGGAGTCCGAATCATACATATGAGGAGGATCTCTGACAAATAGACTCTTGCACAGACATAAACTTCTCCTAGAAAAACATCTATGAATCACTGTTAAACCTTAAACAGTGCCAGCCCTGGAAAAAGCACTCAGCCATCTTGGCGATATTATCGGAACTCTTCACAACCCAGAAGGACTACGAAAACCTGCGCTAGATTCCGGCAGAAAGAATATAGTCCGACCTGATCATACAAAGGTATACAATATACGACTGAATCTTCTTTCACTAGACAAGTAGTACACATGAATTCAGGCCATAAACATAACAAGCAAAATTAATCTATTTTCTGGCCCGAACAAATAAGAACGGACATGAATTCAATATCCATGCGCCGAATCAATATCAAGAACGATCACTCATATAATCAAAAGTGTAAATCAATCATGAATTATCTAGCTTTACCAGAGGAAGCATTTTCATACACAAATGAATGCAAGTATATATTTTCCATATTAAATAGCCATATCGTATTTTTGTAATATGTGCGTCAAAATATGCACGCAACAACTACGTTCCGGTAAAAATTATATTTCAAATAATGTGTGTGTCTATCGCTAAGGGAAATAGGTTTATACATATTTACTGGCCTGAATAGAAGCCCAGTAAATAATTATTTATTTATTATTAAATATAAATACATATTCCTATAAAAACCATATGTCACAGAATCATTCTTAAAGACTTATAAAGAATTTTGTGGGTTTTTATTTATTAATAAGTATTGGGAAACACGTACGCTTTGAAATAGTAATGTTTTAAAAACCATAATAATTTTTTTTATGACAGATTGCATCCCGTGGTAAATTAAAATTACGTCCCTTACAAATCATCTCCCTGCATGTTAACATGTCAGTATGAAGGAAACGACGATGCAATACTGGAGGAAAATCAATGCAAGGTGCCAACGTCAATGTCCGGCTATGTAGCGAACACAGAAAAGAGGTAAATGTCAGTGAGTTTACATGCTTGTTGTACATGGGATGTAAGAAAGTGCTAAACAACAGTCAACTGGATAAAACTTACTTTTGTGCCCAAACGTGGACCCTGGCCAAAACATAAAAACAAACAACAAACAATCAGCCATAGCCAGCAGCTGAAGTTTGAAGATATGTACATAGAGACATGAAGAAGTAAGTCCAGCATTCTGGGAGGACGGAGCTGTCCATTGCACCAAGTGGAGATACCCCTTACTGTGATGCCTCATATTATCTGAAAAAAGGCTCTAACAACAAGTAGGTCAGAAAAGTAGACGTCATAAGCAACACCAGGCAAAACACGGTTCATGACCCCATTATCTCTATAGTCAGCTTTGACTGGAGAGACACGTCAATGGGAGGAATCCTAAAAACTAAACCTAGAGCACTCATGAAGGAACTCCCACTGTGTATTCTTGACGTCTGACAACACTCTTCCCTCCCCCCACAAAAGGCACACACACATCTAATCAATAAACCACAAAGAAGAACCTAAATCAGATAATCCATAGAAGTGCGTACATAATCACACAGAAAAGCTAAAATACTACTAAAAAATGAATCGCAAAAAAAATGGCCCTATTAATAATTTTTTTTTCTTTTTAATTAACCATTTTACTAAGACATAAAGTATCTAATAGGACATTCAAACGAAGACGGTAAAGCAGCAAATAACTTTTTTCCAAAAGTAATATACAAATAAACATTATAAACACATAAGAAAAGAACAAATAATCGTAAGATGTGCCTTGTCAAATCAGTTTGTCAACAACAACAACAACAACACCAACAACAGACAAAGACAAGTTTGAGCGTATCTTCAATATTGCTTATATAATGTCATCTGTGACGTTATTGGTCATTCTCCTATTTATGTTTTCTCTCTCTTCCACTATCTACTTATTTCTCATTTTCAGAGCACACAAATGCGTGTTTACATGTCTTCCTGTATTAATTCGTCATGTCTATTTACCTGATCATATGTGACAGAACGGGGCGGCCCCTATCGATCTTTGTTTCACTCCGGCAATATCAGTATATTTGTGGTACTGGTTATATTTTGTGCTTTCATTTGTAGCACTTTGTTTTCTATCTTTTTCCGCTATGTGTAGTGTCGTGAATTCTGATTCACAACACGTCATTCATACCACAACGGTACGCCATAACAGTGTATGCTAGACGGACCAATGAATGACCTCCTTATTCATGTTGTTTACAAACGTATTAGACATTTAACATGGCAAGTCTCAAATCTGTGTATACCAGTTGGGATGGAATAGAATTATAGGACTATCTGCGCAGTACCGCATGAAAGAGGTCAGTAATTTAATAATAGGTATGTTACTTGATAAGTAGGTGTAAAGACTTTCACGAAAAGCATTATACGAATAGATAAATCTGGAGTGGAATGCATCGAGACATTGGGCAATTCGAAAATTTTGCTGTTTAGGATGCACCTATGAAAAGATGGACGTATGAAAGGAAATGACAATTAGCTAGAAAGATGGACAATAATCCAGGGCGTATTTTAAGCCTATGATGAAGAAAATTGGTCCAGGAATAAGGAAGATATTTAGATTCCTAGTTTTTCATACATGCACATTTCGATAAAACTATGCCTGTATTTTGGAACGCCATATTTGTTGAACATCATAATTTTGATGGGTGACATGAATGCAAAGATAGGTACAGTCAATACCGGATTTGAAGAAGTCATGGGAAAACATGGGCTAGGAGTAATGAATGAAAATGGAGAACTATTCGCAAACTTCTGTGCTTCAAATCAACTGGCTATAGGAGGAAGCATGTTTCCACATAAGAGAATACACAAGGCAACATGGATATCACCAGACCATAGAACAGAAAATCAGATCGATCATATATGCATAAAGAAGAAGTTTAGATCATCATTGCAGGATGTAAAGGTATATAGAGGAGCAGATGTGGCATCAGATCACCATCTTCTGATAGCCAAAGTAAAAATGAAACTCAAGAGATATGCAACAATGCAAAATTATAGACAACAGTTTAATGTAGGACAGCTAAGAAATCAAGAAACAAGAGACAAATTTGCGGTCACAGTATCCAACAAATTCCAAGTGCTCCAACAGTTGGAAGATGTAGAGAATACAGAAGACTATTGGCAGCAGGTCAAAACTGTATGGAAGGAGACATGTGAAGAAATACTGGGGAAAAGGGAAAGACAACAAAAAGCATGGATAACAACAGAAACCATCAATAAGATAAAAGATAGAAAAAACAAGAAAGCAGAGTTAAACACAAGCAAAACCAGAAGTTCCAAAGCCAAGGCTCAAGAAGTGTACACAGAAGCAAACAAAGAAGTAAAAAGAAGTATCAAAAGAGACAAGAGAAAGTATATTGAGGAGTTGGCAAGAGAGGCAGAAGATGCTGCAGCCAAAGGAAATATGAGAGAACTGTATAGCAGCACAAAGAAGCTAACAGGGAAATACAAGCAAACAAGTTGCCTCATAAAAGATAAGAATGGGAAACTGCTCAGCAATATACAAGAGCAAATGAAGAGGTGGACGGAATATTTTGGGGACCTTCTCAATAGACCAGCTCCACAAAACCCGCCGGACATCCAGCCAGCAGAAGAAGAGCTACAAATTAACGGTGAAAGACCAACGAAGGAAGAAATAAAGAAAGCCATAAAGCTTCTAAGAGATGGAAAAGCGTCTGGACCTGATGGCATTCCAGCAGAGGCCATCAAAGCAGATATCGACACGGCTACAGAGATGTTATATAAATTACTTGGTAAAGTCTGGGAAAAAGAAGAGATACCAGCAGAATGGAAGGAAGGATATCTGGTTAAGTTGCCTAAGAAGGGAAATCTACAAGAGTGCACAAATTATAGAGGAATAATGTTACTATCAGTGCCAGGAAAGGTATTGAACAGGATTATCCTTGAGAGATTAAAGGAGTCCATAGACAAGAAATTGAGAGATGAACAAGCAGGTTTTCGACAAAACAGATCATGTACAGACCAGATAGCCACTTTGAGAATAATAGTTGAACAAAGTCTGGAATGGAATTCACCACTATACATCGGATTTGTGGACTACGAAAAAGCATTTGACAGTGTGGACAGAGAATCACTTTGGAAATTGATGAGGCATTATGGAGTTCCCCTGAAGATCATTAATTTAATAAAGAAAACCTATGAAGACATGACGTGCAGAGTTCTTCATGAAGGACAGCTTACAGAACCATTTGGGATAAGAACAGGAGTGCGACAGGGATGCCTCTTGTCTCCATTTCTTTTCTTGCTGGCAATAGATTGGGTTATGAGATCATCGACAACACACAACAGAAATGGAATCCAATGGACTCTGACTAAGCAGTTGGATGATCTGGATTTTGCTGATGACTTGGCTCTCCTGTCCCATAACCGTAATCAGATGCAGGACAAATTGAAAACACTCGATGAGAGGTCACAGCAATTGGGTCTGAAAATACACAGGGAAAAGACAAAAATAATGCGAATAAATGCAGGTAATGAAAACAGGGTTGAACTTGAAGAAACACCAATACAAGATGTAGAATCATACACATATCTTGGCAGTAATATAGACAAAGTTGGAGGTACAGACAGCGATATCAAAATAAGAATACAAAAGGCAAGAGGAGCTTTCATTGCATTGGGAAATATATGGAGATCAAGAGAAATAGGATCCAACACGAAAATAAGAATCTTCAACTCAAATGTGAAGTCAGTCCTATTGTATGGCTCGGAGACATGGAGAACAACAAAGACAACAACCAAAAAGCTACAGACTTTCATAAATGGGTGCTTGCGTAGAATAGAGGGATTAAAATGGTATGATAAGGTTACCAATGTGGAACTGATGACAAGAACTGGACAAGTGCCAGTGGAACAAGAGATGAGAAGAAGACGATGGCGATGGATAGGACACACACTGAGGAAACCTGTTGATAGCATTACAAGGCAGTCCTTGTTCTGGAACCCCCAGGGCAAGAGAGGCAGAGGAAGACCAAGAAGTACGTGGAGAAGAGAGTTGGAAACAGAGGTGAAAATGATGAGGAGAACATGGAAAGAACTTGAGATGATGGCACGTGACAGGAGGACTTGGCATGTGTTTGTTGAAGGCCTATGCTCCTTTGGGAGTGGAGGGTTATGAATGAAATGAATTTTGGAACGCAAATACACTTCAAGCTTACTGTTTTTCGTGTCGGCCGACCATGACCAATATAAAGAATTGCCCTCGTTAGGAAGGGGGCTACAATATTTTCAAATTACAGTAAGAGCGACAGGCTGCCAGGGAGACTTCCTTTGCCTTCTGCATCTGAGTGCAGACCGCTTGACCATTAACAGCTCGGCTGTATGTCCTTGATGGTAAGAAAGAACATATATATATATATGGGATAGGGTGGGCGAGATGATGATGTTGCTGTTGTGATATCTGATAACTTTCTTGCACACTCGCAACCGACCCGATCAACAATAAAACTCTGATTTTAAGGCAGGGGCTGTATTTTTTCATACGAACCTGTCAGCGACCCTAACCGACAAAGCAAACTAATAAACAAACATTAAACTAGTTAGCAAACAAACAAAAAAAAAACACCCAGCCAGTGCTTGATTCCTAATTGCGTCATCTTTATGCACAATCATCAACACGTGGCTGCCATCTTGCCAACACTTAATATTAGTAGAGACAGCTTTTCTGCCCTGACTCACGAATAAAATAATTGCTCTTAAACTCTTACATCTGTGATCTGGACTTAACACTGGTAAAATCTATCCACATTTTATTTTCACTCATTTTTAACTTTAAAACTAAATCTAATGTCCTGAAAGAAATCTCCTTCGGAAACTCATTGATCTATCTACTTTGTTAAACACTAGAACTGTGCCACGCTGAATACTGATAATAAAACTACAGACACTAGAGCTAATCTGCTCTAAAATCAAACTCACGTGTCATGTCTTTGTTCATCTTCTACCTGGCGCGCCTAACTTCGTTTCTTCGTTATGGGCGGCTCTTGCAAAATAGGCCTTTTTGCAGGCTCACTCTCACTTTATATAGGCGCTAGGGCTAATCGCTCAACTTAAGTGCGGGCCGCGTAGTAATTGGCCAAGAAAATAACACACTACTATTTATGCTCTAGAAGGATCGAAAACACAAATATACAACACAATTATTTTTAGGCTTTATTGTGGCCTAGTAAAATATCTTCCTCTTGAAAATGTGGTAGAAAGGCACTGAACCACGGAGACAAGGGTGATAATATGATGGCGCCAAAGATGGCGCTGTTACATGCCAAAGATGGCGCTGTTACACACACACACACACACATATATATATATATATATATATATATATATATATATATATGTAATTTTTACAACCAAGATATACACTATGTTAAGGCATGTTAATAAATCAACAAAAGAGGGATGGAAGTATGTGTAAAGTAAGAAGATGAAGTATACAAAGATAATCAAATTCAAAGAAATATGAAGTATATCAAGTATAGACTAAGTATGAAATAATAAGTGGAAAGTGAAAAGACAAGATGAAGTACAAGAAGAATGACAAGCAATGAAAGAAAGCAATGAAATGAGAATATTAAAAAAAAACAATGATATATCATGGTAACCATTAAGTTAAACAATGCACATCTACATCAAGGAACAAATAACTAGTTACCATCTAAAAATAGCATAATACGCATGATAACCAAGTTAATCAACTTATAAAGTACCAATGATGAACTTGTTATAGACATCAACATTAATCCTATCGCTATACTTAGTTACCCCCTAGCGCACAATCAAGCGCTAGGTAAAGAAAAAATACATCACAATGTCAGAAAAAAATACCTTCTTAAAGTACAATACCGAAATGTATCATAATGATAATTTAAGTTTAAATAGCATTATCGCTATAATTGTTACATATTCAACGATTATACAAAACACAGTCATATAATAATAATATGGTTGTAACTGTCTTTTTTTTCTTGTTGATGTGATCACTGGCCCAAGACAGTATACATGTTGTTAGATGTGTAGTGCGAGCGTATGATGAATTGAGTGTGGGTGCGAATGAAGACGCGAATGTGTTTAGGCTCGTATAGATGTAGATCCTGCAACCCATACTCTCACATGCAGTAATCAAGGATGCTTTGACACTGCAGGCATGTTTCAAGACATTTATTTACGAGAACACACATAGTATCAACAGGAACAGTCAGTGTAACAAGGTCATGCTGACCTGACATCGATAGGTATACATTTGGCATTCAAAAAGGTAAACATCGGAATAGACGTGCATGGTCAATAGCAAAGTTCTTCAGTAATGACAGTTCGTAGCGTCGCCCTTGGCGTCTCTGACTAAACGCGTCAGATGCCTTAGTTACTATGACACATAGGTGCAACTTGGCACTCCCCGCCAATTGCACATATCAGGCTGTAGTATAATAGCCGAAAGCACAGGCCTCGTTCTGACGTCGGCCGTGTACTTCTGTTAAATAGGTTATCATCAACCCTGCAGTAATACTTATTGTAGATAGAAGTTCCGCCAATCTGCGGCTCCCACAATATATCTTCGTCACTGGATTTCTGGACAATATAAGACTAACAGTCTTGGATGGCTACCTCGAGCACAAATATATAAGTTCTGAAATGGCGGATCAGTGAGCTGCTGTTCACCCTAGGTAATCCTTTACATGTTCTGCCACCGAAAAGCGTAATAATGCATAAAGGTCGGTATTACCTGGCAAATGAATCCTCAGAACATCACAAGGAATTCTGTCGTCATCCCGACGCACAGAGATTCACTGGGGAAAACTGCCATAGCAGTTACTTCGAAGATTCTCCCCGAAAAACAATGGACTCTTGGTCCCTTCAGAAAAACAGGACCTCCCGGCTTCCCGGAAGTATATCTCACTCCCGCTTAAAAAAACCTTCCCCTAGGCCTACGCCGAACTGTCAACCTCTGACCCTAAAGGTCAAACACAATGAATGAATAAACAAGGGAAGACAACCCCTAATCAACCTGCCATCGCAGGTAAAGACACAATTATACTTATGATACAAACATAAGCAAATAACTTGACAGATGACTCCGTCGAAAATGACAGCAACAATGGTCATGACATGGTGCATGAAAAGGAAATAATACAATGTCTTAAATTAAACATATGCTATAAATATCAATAGTTGCAGTGATCTTGAAAACTCTTGTGAGCATGCAGATACAAAATCATCTAGTGTGGCGTCAAAATGCCGACTGGCTTCACTGGAACTGGAAAAGGGGCGCAAGGCGACATATAGAACATGTTGAAAAGAAAAACCTTAATCACGTAACATAGCAACTCCGATTCTCTTGGGAAGGCCGTTGCTGTGAAAAAAATGAATGAAAATTTCTATTTTAATAACGGTAGGATTTTATATAAGGCAACAATTAAGTTTAAATTTAACCTATCAAATGTTGCTGTTTAAACTTCCGACCCCTGTGGTATGTTAATCAAACCTTCCTCCGTTACAGAAGAAAAGGTAACAGAGAAAGTAGCACAGTCTAACCTGGAATCAATAATTATATAGGGTGATAAAAGTGTCCTAGAATAATAGCAACGTGTAATGATGTACGGAAAAGTCGAGAATATACACATGATACCAACGTCATGTTGAGTGTAATGATGACTAAGAGTGTAATGATGACTAAGAGTATAATGTTGGTGTTGCGATGATTGTTGCAACGTTTTTCGACTATGTATTTATTTTCTAATGCATGGGAAATAACTCATGTATTGTAGTCACTTTTTTATTTCTACTAGTTGTCTAATCGTGTGACGATAGTTGCCGATAGTTTGTGCGAACGATTTTGAGTCATGTCCATATACGGAGCGCTCAGGTCGTCAGTTCTTAGAAACAGTTGGCAATCGCAATGTTTCAAGATTCATTTCCTTATTAGGTTCGAATCTGTACGATTGTTCTCCAGAATATTCTTTGGTTCGTAAGTTGGCTGAACACCGTTCGAGTCGCGCTTGTCTGCGCATGTCTGGTCTTGATCGCTTTTTGCACGGGTTCCGCCCCGACATTCAGAGTGTAGA
The DNA here is from genome assembly GCA_024509875.1 of Oreohelix idahoensis. Lineage (NCBI taxonomy): Eukaryota > Metazoa > Mollusca > Gastropoda > Stylommatophora > Oreohelicidae > Oreohelix > Oreohelix idahoensis. The sequence goes on from JAMPIV010009218.1 coordinate 219,357, forward strand.
TAGATTCGTGATAAGCAAGACGCATTTTGGTTTGCCAGCGTCTGTGCTTAAACTGTTCAGGAAATAATGCCCTGTTCATATTGTTCCTTTGGAGATGATTTATATGTGGTGATTCTAAGTGCTTGGAAGCCTGTGAGTTATATGTTTATTTCCTGAAGTAAAGGTAATGACATTTTTGACACTTATCGATATCTTTCGAGATTGACATTTTGTTTGTAGCCCGATTATAGAAGGGTCTACGCTATGAGAAGTTTTCGTCAGCTCACGAATCACGTTCGCTGTTACTGCATCGATGGATGCATGTCCTAAGAACTATCTGCCTGCTAAACTCTACTGCTTGTTCCAGATTTGATATCTTGGATAACTAAAGGAACTTGGAGGATATTTTGAGGACTTAAGAAGATGTGTCTGTCTTACTGAAGTCAACTAAAGGGACTTGGAGTTAGTCTCCTATTTGTTACTTTGCTGCTAGTACGGAAAGGGATGGAGTTTTATTTCTGCCTGACTACGTCTATGGCTGATTATGATGCATTCACATAAATATGATTCATCCTTATTATGATGCCGTCTACCGTCCAGTATTGTATGAACTCTGTGATGTAACAATGACTGTTGATTGTATCGATGATGTACCTACTTGTTTATGTCTACGCATTTTCGTCAACGTGGCGTCTTCATTAAATAATATAAACGTAACAAGGATTTTACAACATTCATTGACTCCATACGTCGTGATTTGGTGTGGCGTTCCTGTTGGAACTGTACCTGTATGACTGTGCAACTATTTTACACATGTACACCAGTCCTAAGTCTACACCATACTTTAAGTGCCAGCACTACCTGCCCTTGGCAACAGAAGTTATATCATCACACAACATTCGGACCTTCTACAGTTGGCTGACAATCTGAGATTTTGCGCAAGACAAAAGAAATGCAGTTGAGAAATGCGTACATCTCAAAGGCTGATGTGAAGTCATAGCCTGTGTACCGGGCAAAGAAAAAAGTAAGAAATATACCATAAAGGTGTAAAAGCAGACAGTAGTAAGTAAGGTGAAAAAGTGAGTTGAATTTCTTTTTATTAGTAAGTCACACATTATTAGAAAACACTTGACTGATCTTTTCCACGGAGGAATCAACTTTATTTGGTAATAAATTGTTTACACATGGTTGCATTTAATTGGTCCATAGAGGAGTTTTTCTTGGTGGCCCTTAACTTTTGTCCAGTAGTGTAATTTAGTTTAATGTTGAAAATATATTTAAAAATAACTACAGTAAAAGACAATCCTAAATCACTCTTTACACACAAAAAATCATTATGTGATTTACATTATTGTTACAAAAATTGTGATAATATTTGTTATAAACACAAATATAAGGCATACAACTATCTTTAATTTATGTTGTATTTTTGCCCACTGTATTATTTATTACTTCCCCTCAGTAGCGGGCAGCAATATAGGAGTAAATGTATATACAGTACTTTGCAAAAAAAAATGGCAGTCATATTGCTCAGCTAAATATGCTGAAATCTAATTAAATATGCATGTTCTGCCCCAAATTTACACTCCACTTAAATGAGCAAACACTACCAAAAGTAAAAAAAAAAATTAGCGTAGAGTAAAGTCCCTTGATAATAGAGCAGACGACAATTTCTAATGCTAGTGGCAGAAAATGGACACAAAGTCAAAGTGTATGTTAATTTCACAGATTTGGAATGAAGGAAATCAAACATGTTCCAACATTTCTAAAACCTTGAACATTCCTGAGCGGACTGTCTACAGAGTTGTGAGTAAATTAAAAGCAGGTAATGGAATCGAGCGAAAAGAAGGTAGTGGGGGGTCAAGAATTTTGGACACAAAGGACCATCGGCGTCTCGCCCAAATCGTTCGGGCTGGGCCAATGAAGAGTGTAGAAAACATACGGCAGCGCATGATCGATTTGGGAAACCCAGAGGTATCTAATGCTACTGTCAACCAGGAGCTACACAGGATGAATTACACAAAAAAGCGGGTAATTTCGTCACCATTTCTCACAGAGACTCACAAACAGATGCACTTGAACTGGTGCCACGAACACCAAAATTTGTCATGGGACAATGTGATTTTTTTCAGATGAATGTTCTGTTTGGTCTTATCCTGCTCAAATAAATATTTGGATGAAAGACTCTGTAACGCCTGTGTGCCAGCAACCGAAACATACCCATAAATTCCATCTTTGGGGAGGGGTGGCAGCAAGAGGTGCCACCCCACTGTGTGTTTTCACAGGAATTCTCACGAAAGAAAGGTACATAAACATACTAGAGGGACACCTTCTGCCATTTATGCAGGTCATGTACCCCGATGGGTGCACATTTCAACATGACAATGACCCAAAGCATACAGCACATACCACCAAAGCATGGCTGCAAGAGGAGAATGTGATAGTGCTGAAGTGGCCCAGCAATAGTCCCGACCTAAACCCAATTGAAAACGTTTGGGCACTACTCAAGAATCATTTAAAAAAGAGTGGACTCAGAGACGTTGAACAATTGAAGAAGGTAGCTGAAAAATACTGGGACAGTCTGACTCACAATTACCTACAAACACTTGCGGGAAGTATGCCTCGCCGCATCCAGGCTTGCCTTGCTGGAGAAGGCAACATTATATTGTACTGAAACCACTGTTAATAGATAGGGGAGATACCAATCTTCCTCTGGACATACAGCTTTTATTATTATTTGCTTCTATGAGTGTGCTGCGTTGCGAAAATATGACTGCCATTTTTTTTGCAAAGTACTGTATGTGTGCATGTGTGTGTGGGTCGTCCTTCTGCATAGTTCGTTCTCAAGTGAATACATCTATCTCACTTATAAAGTTGGTATTTCGTCTCAGGCGCCGCTCGTCACCATACAGTTTCTCCGTCAACTGGGCTAGAGAAGGTTGTGCGTCCACTCTGCTGCTCTCATGGAGGACACATTATACTGTTTGTCCTCCACACAACGAGACATATTTGTTTGTCAAATTTTCTATTTGTTGAACAGTTGCTATTTATATCTGTAATGGCCCGTTTTTTGTGTGAAAATTATCACGTGATCTGTTGGTTCTGTTGTATCAGACTTTGGGGATTCGTGTATCATTTTTCCTTAAACTTATTATTGATTTTATCCCTTCATGTGTAGCTCTGTCAGGTGTTTGGATTGTGTTCTCTCGTTCTTTGGCAAGTCTATCTGCCTTCTCATTTTGATATATCTTCTAGTGGGCAGGGATCAATTGTACTTTTACATTTTGGTTTAAATTTTATTCTAAATTTCCACTAGTGCTTTAGCCAGGCCGCTCTGTTCGTTTTGTGTTTCTGAGTGCAGTTATGACTGACATAGAGTCTGTGAGGAACATTATCTTGTCTCTAACATAGAGTCTGTGAGGAACATTATCTTGTCTCTAACATAGAGTCTGTGAGGAACATTATCTTGTCTCTAACATAGAGTCTGTGAGGAACATTATCTTATCTCTAACATAGAGTCTGTGTGGAACATTATCTTGTCTGTAACATAGAGTCCGTGAGGAACATTATCTTGTCTCTAACAGATAGTTAGAGAGGATCACTATCTTATCTCTGACAGAGAGTCTGTGATGAATATTATCTTGTCTCCAACAGAGAGTCAGTGAGGAACACTATCTTGTCTCTAACAGATAGTCAGAGAGGATCACTATCTTGTCTCTGACAGAGAGACTGTGAGGAATATTATCTTGTTTCTGACATAAAGTCTGCGAGGATCACTTTCTTGACTCTAACATAGTCTTTGTTTTCCACGACAGTAACGGTAGATATTGTTTGCTCCAAGTATTTATGATTCTCCTCGGGTATTGGTCACTTATGAGACCAGGAAAGAGTAAGACTTACTCCATCATTAAGCATGTCGTACAGGGTGACTAATATAAAGTTGTACATGTTGTACAGGGTGACTAATATAAAGTTGTACATGGAGCTGGTAACCTCCTCATATAAAACTAATTGCTACAGAAACACGTGGGGGGGGGGGGGGGGAGCTACAGTGGTGCTCAAGCAGGAAGTAAAAAAAAAAGAATAATGATGATATATTATTCGCCTCCCCCCCTCTCGTGTGTAACCGGATCCAGAGAATGCAGTTTCATCCCATGCTTTTTTTTTGCCCAAGCCCAATCTTGGGATCAACACTAAATTTAATCCCAATGAGTGATATTTAGCACTTTCATATAACAAACGGGTAAAGTCACTGATTTTTCTCTAACTTTCTGTATTATCTAAGCGTGATGATTTCATCACGTACATAGACGACATTTGTCTATTCCACGAATCTTGGAATGATCAGGTTCTTGGAGTTCAATCTCTAGTGCAAACACTTCGTTTGCATCATCTTACAGTTAGACCTTCTAAGGTTCAGGTAGGGTTCAATGAAATTTCTTTTCTTCGACATAGTAGAGGTTTTCTAAAGCTTGAAGACTCCACAATTTCAAAAGTCTTGAAAGTAGGAATTAAAAAAACACATTAGAAGTCTCTTAGTTAACTTCTACAGAAAGCTGTTACCTCATTTTTCACTGATTACTTCAATTTTATTCACATTATTAAAAAAGGACGCTCGTAATAAAATAGTTTAGAGTCAGTCTTGTAACAAGTCATTAAATATGCTTAAATGTTCTTTGTATAGATCACCAATTTTAAAATTGCCTGATCCTGGATTAACTTTTATTCGTAGGCTAGATGCTTCTGGCTCCGTGATAGGTGGTGATCTTATGCAAAATATTAACAACATGCTTCACCCGATTCTCTATGTGAGTCGTAAGTTGACGCCCACCGAAAGAAAATATCCCATCTTAGAACGCGAGCTACTTGCATTGGTATGGTGTTTTGCCAAACTGCAGAGATTTTTCATAGGAACCCGATTCATCTTGGAGACTGACAAACATGCTTTAGCATTCTTACAATCTACAAGATTTAGAAATGAAAGAGCAGCCAGAGCAGCAATGGCACTTCAGCCCTCTGACTTCAAAGTTAGAGCTATAAAAGGTCATCAGAATGTTGTCGCTGACGTATTATCTAGATGCGTCAAGGACCCAAACTCAACTGACAATACATCAAACGGTAATACAGAGGGTTCGTTGCATCGAACTTATCTGCTTGCGCTACATTGATTTAAACAATGAAACTTATGCCACAGATGCCTAGATCATGCTGACTATGCATACGATTTACTTGTGACTGCGGCGTTATTGAGATTGCTATCTGACTATTACTAATTTACAACTCAAATGTACTATAAAATCAACATAACTTCAGTACAGATCGTTTCCTCAATGACATTGGATGATGCGTACAGTTACCCTTGATACGATGATTACTTATAAAGAACGATATTCGCCGCGCTCATGCTCATGATGCTGATAAATTCTGCGACCGCTTATTTCATGTGACACCTTGAAACACTTGTCTCGTTACGTATGCATGATGGACTAAGCTAACCTTGCGCATACCACGCTCAGGATAAAGTTGAACGCAACAAATGTTTAAATTCTAGTCAATTGACATTTTTGAAACATTCATTTTAGCAACGGCTTTATAACAAACTTTACGAACCGTATACATGCATGTTAGGAGAAGTAACCTATGCTGTCGTGTCTTAGACAAGGGACACACATGTGATATTGTCAGAGTCAGTAATCATCGGCCTGCTAAGGAATGGAACATATCACTGTGATATGTACTTACTGAACTGTCATGACACATTAAACGGGAGGATGAAGAATGGCTTTAATGGACTTTTACGGGAATATTGAAGATTTTTCGTGGAATATACTTTTCTTAAATTAGCTTTGGAATAGAATTAATTAGTTTGATGAGTTTGTTTATTTGTCACCAGACATTACAACACTCACACTAATTCTACAAATGGACTTCATAATTGTTTAATGACAACAATTTCATCCGTCATAATCAATATCGGCGTAATTTTACCAGATTGGTCACAACTTTGTTATTTTGTTCAAACATGGACACACTAATATATCTTTAATGTACACTTAAACCATATTTGCACATTGCGAAAATCTATTTATTCTTAAGCGTCAATCACTCACAGAATTAACATGATTGTTTGCCTTATTATAATATCTTAAAATTAAACGTTCTTAATATTCATTAATGCTTTTGAGACTGCCTTTGACTATTTAGTCAGTCATTGGACAAATATGACTTGACTGGACTGGTATGTTTGCAACTTGACGGTTTGAGGAATGTGAGTTGATTTATTGCTACCATTTCTTTTTAAAAGGGATGTTGACATTTTACGATGGCTACCTCACTTTTGTGTGTTAAATGGGTTGTACTATGATTAGGCATTGGTTGTGGTTTATAGACCATCGTCCTAACTTTTAATGTTAAATTGCCTGACCTTTTGGCAAACCTAGGAGCTTTACGTGGTCATACTACCTACGATTTATCATGGTACTATACATCACTATATTGATTTTTGGTTTCACACCATCCTAGTTATAAAACTTTGTTTTTATTAACATTCGGGGGGGGGGGGGGGGGATATATTACAAGTAAATCTGATAACTATTGTGTGAGTCTTATATCTAGCTAGAGTAGGGTCTATTTATTATCTCTTTTTACGGAATTACACCATAAGAGGATGTGACGTCATAACGATACAGTAGAATAAGCAGACGTCAGTTTAGGAGCAGAAGTGAGTGTATCGTCTGCTAGGGACTTGGTCAAATGTGTTGATGGCGTGAGGACGCATGTGTGGAAGCTCCTGATGTTTCGTGGTTATCCCTGATTAAATTCCATCACTATTACACCAATATGCTTCTGTGAGGTGTTCATATTATTTCTGCTATAAAGATAGTATGAATTATAAGTTTCGTGTGTGCATCATAATAAAAATAATGAGATTAATGGGACAGCGTCTGAGACATGGACGGACTGCCTAATCTATATTGAATACGACAGCTTAATGCTAAAGCACAAGTGCATGAACTATGTATATTGAACCATGGAGCCAATATTGAAGTGTATCAATAAATATATTGTCCTCGTCATCCAGTGTGGCTCAGTAATTATTGTGAAGTCTGTTCGTTCGCTCTTACTGCTACCCCTATGATTTAACTTGGCCCAAGGCAATTATACTGCTACTACTAATATTATTCAGAACAGCACGTAACATCTGCCATGCTTGTCGACGTTCATTTGTTTATTACTGGTTAATGCAGTTATTTAATTATTTATTTATTTTGAACCAACTTTTATCTGTATCATATCTCTGTTCAATATTCTGTCACCCATTCTCACTCTGAACTTTTGAATGCGTGGTTAACAAGAACAAGACAAGACCCAGCGGAACAAGAAATGACGTCACTGTAAAGGATAAAACACGAATTCAGGAAACATACTGGTAGAACTACAAGACATCCACTTCTATTGAACTAACGAGGTAACACAAGTAGAGGGAGGAATGAAAACAAAACATGGAGGAGGGAGCTAGACACAGACAATAAGAGATAAAGTAGACATGAAGTAGGGAACTAGACACAAACAATAAGAAATATAGTAGACATGAAGTAAGGAATGATATGTAATGGTGAATAAATGACTATTTCTGATGTAAGGATAGTTATGTAATGGTGAATAAATGACATTATCTGATGTGAGGATAAGTAGGAAATGTTGAGAAACAGCCCCACATCACACATAAATACATACACACCCATATAAAACACTCACATATACTTACACGCCACACCCAGTTATACCCATAACATACTAACACATAGTTACACCACACACATGTCGACGCTATCATACTGAACCTATATCTAAAGTAATAAAGTCCATGACTAAAATAACGACCAACTGACAACACTTTGACATACCTACATATTACACAACGTTATAATACTCACACAACTGTAAATGACTTGACAAGTTATATAGAGTCTCACATATAACGATTATCGTTTATTTGTCGTTGGACATACTAAATTTATTGTCTACAATCAAGTAAAACGTTAAAGCCGTCTCAAATAATTGATTTGTTCTTTAATTTCACGCAGAAATGTATTTTGTTTTGTTTAATTACTTATTACCAGTGGCGGATCTGACGTTGTGGATTGTAGGCATCACACTTATCACAATTTAAAAAAAAATCAGCGTTGTCATGTTTTAATGACGACTAATCTGCGTTGATAAATTACATCATTGATCCTTCCTCAAGATCTATCTCTCTCTACGACCAATTCTCTTGCTACCGCCATCCCCCAATCTCGCTTCTTTATACGCATGATTCATATCAACCCTTTCTGAGCTTGGAGATAAGAAAACAATCCCCAATAATGCGAGAGAAATGTTTGACGAAGTTTGGTTTTTAAGGACCGTCTTCATTGCACACGGGCAACTCAATAAGAACACCGATCTCATCCCTTAGATCACACAAGGAGGATCTCAGCACAGTTCTCAAATTCCGTAGCACCGGCGAGGATCCCATTATGTGAATACAGGCATCACAGGTTCAATGAATATTTTTGTTGTGGTGGGTAGTTTTTTCTAATTTTGTAAATTTTGCCAGGGCAGCGGCCATATGGCCCACTCTTTACGATTTCCAACTGCTGTGGGATTTTTAGTGTGCTCAACTTGCACACATGACCTATTATGTCATCTTTATCCGAGAAGACTAGGCATTCGATGTCACTATCCATGAGATCGGGGGAGGATGACATCATTAAGACCCACTGTTCCCAAAAATGTCCAGCAAATATATTCCCTGTACTGGGAACCGAACCCTGTATCTTTAGAATTAGAGGGGAACTCCATACCTCTTAGCCACTCTGATCCCCTGACGAAGTTTGCGTTTTACAAACCCTGCCACTATGACGTTGGCGAAAATATGTTTAAATGCGCACGCGTAGATTACATAAGTGGAGTTTCATTTAGTAATCATCGAGATAACGAGAGTTGCCATTCCTGATACTATGGATTCAGCTTTCTTTTGATCTAGTTAATGTTATTAATAACTTTTAGACGTAACCCTAATTTTTACTATGAACGGAGAAGACTTTTAACAATTAAAAACACGTCTATTGCAGTGCGTCTCAAACAGAACTTACATGTAAAAACATTCAGGATCACACCATCGTAACGATGTTGTTCTTGTCAACAAACATAAACATACGATTGTTGTTGAGTAAGTATAAAGCTCTTATACATTTTAATTATTAGCTTGTCAAGGTTTAACAATTAGACATGTTGCCTTTGTATTGTAATCTGGACCTCTACTGGTTTAAATGTGTATGACATTGTCATCTCAAACTATTATTGTCCTTTACGCTACTACGCACGTGTGAACACATGTAACCACACAATTATTTATCGATATCCATTACCGCAAAATAAAACGCACTTGTGCCGCCACTGCCTATGACGCCATATGCCAAGTTAATTAATAATAAATGTTATAAAAGCTACTACAGCCTACTAACCAGTACTCAGTTTACCATACGACGCTGAATTTACACATGTGTATGATGTAAGTTGATGCATGTTTGTTGAACAATATATGTTTTACAATGTTTGGTGAACAATGTTTTCTAATGTTTGTTGTTTGTGTTCTCACATAGAAGACGAACAAATGTCATGCCAAAATGTGACGGGAAACAATCATGGGGTGCATTCTCTACATCACTGAAGTCTTGCAATCTTTGTACAAATTTTTATTTATTTATTTTTTTAATCTAGAAATTTTAGGAATATGTTTCATACATACCGTTTGATCATTTTTTTTGTTTTATCTATACCTGTGCAACTTTTATTTAAATACAAGGGTATGTAGACAATTTGCGAGTATATTTCATACATACCTTCTGAACTTTTCTCGCTGTATCTGTTACCGGTGCAACTTTCTTATTTCTATAGCTTCTACAGCTTACTTCACATCTACAGGTTGTTCAACATTCTTCACGTTACCGGTGCAACTTTCTTATTTCTATAGCTTCTACAGCTTACTTCACATCTACAGGTTGTTCAACATTCTTCACGTCTATCTTTTGTACAACATTCTGTCTACCATTCGTACAAGCTTCCGTCTACAATGTGTGCATCCATTGTCTGTCCAATTTGTACAGCTTCCTTCATATCAACACCTTCAATACCCTGTTTTCTAACTACCATTTGTAAAACGTTACAAATTTAGCGTGCTACAGCTACAAATTGCATTAATACTCATCGACATTTCCTGAGGGAGACTGAGCACCTATGGGTTTGTCCGAAGTGTAGTGAGGTCGATTCTGATTAACAAAAACAATTACAACAAATGTTACTTATATCATGTTTTCTGTAATTACACTTTTGCCTCGATTTGGCGAGGCGCTCTGCTATCAACTTTGACACTTGGTCAGTCGGCTATATGACAGCCTGTGTCCAAATATAATAGACCTGCTGTCTTGAAACCTTAATAACACATAAGGAAGGGAAACCCGAGGCCTGTAAACAGTAAATTAATATTAGACAAACATAAAGGTATGTTTTCAGGCACTCGTAAGAAATAAAGAAGTAGAACACTTGGACAACAGAAAAACAACAGACGTGAGTGGCTTACCCAGGGTTCGAACCCCGGACCTTCCGTACGACAACTCCGCCTAGCTATACAAGCGAATCACACTGACCCCACGGCCAGCTAGGCATCCCCAAAAAAGGATGCTTTACTGATTAGTCATCAGTGTGAAACACAAGACAACACCGGAAGTATACAGTGGGCAACTCAGCCGATTAATGACGCAATCACTTCTGTTGTTCCTCTATACAGCAGTATATGTCAGTCTAAACAAGACAAAGACCTTGATACTGTGTCCAGTAAATGATAGAAGACTTAAGTCATGATGACTAGTCAGTAAAGCATCCTTTTTTGGGGATGTCTAGCTGGCCGTGGGGTCAGTGTGATTCGCTTGTATAGCTAGGCGGAGTTGTCGTACGGAAGGTACGGGGTTCGAACCCTGGGTAAGCCACTCACGTCTGTTGTTTTTCTGTTGTCCAAGTGTTCTACTTCTTTATTTCTTACGAGTGCCTGAAAACATACCTTTATGTTTGTCTAATATTAATTTACTGTTTACAGGCCTCGGGTTTCCCTTCCTTATGTGTTATTAATGTTTATACAATACCAGAAACCTACCCTCTGTTCTATACTACTGTCCTTAAGTCTTCTATCATTTACTGGACACAGTATCAAGGTCTTTGTCTTGTTTGGACTGACATATACTGCTGTATAGAGGAACAACAGAAGTGATTGCGTCATTAATGGGCTGAGTTGCCCACTGTATACTTCCGGTGTTGTCTTGTGTTTCACACTGATGACTAGTCAGTAAAGCATCCTTTTTTGGGGATGCCTAGCTGGCCGTGGGGTCAGTGTGATTCGCTTGTATTGCTAGGCGGAGTTGTCGTACGGAAGGTACGGGGTTCGAACCCTGGGTAAGCCACTCACGTCTGTTGTTTTTCTGTTGTCCAAGTGTTCTACTTCTTTATTTCTTACGAGTGCCTGAAAACATACCTTTATGTTTGTCTAATATTAATTTACTGTCTTGAAACCTATAATACCTTTTTCATTTTCTTTTCTTTACACACAATTTTGCTTCGTTTTGGCGAGGCGCACCCGTTCACCCTTTCGGTTATATTAAGGCGAATGTCCAAATACAAAAGACCTTTAAGTCTGACTATATATATATATATATATATATATATATATATATATATATATATATATATATATATATATATATATATATATATATATATATATATATATTTCAATGTACTATTTGTACAACGTGATTTAAATTTACTTCATCTTTAGCCTTTTTTATATAACCTTTGAACTATCGTCCTTTATACAACTCTATTTATATCTTGAAATGGTCAAGGAAGTCCCACAACAGATACTGTCATAGGGGAATTAAGCGGGGTTAAAGGTTTTACAATACTTTGTCCAGCATCGGGAATTGGAGTGATCATTCCCTTTCGGCTATTTTTTCTTTCCCTTACTTAAGAGCAACGTCATGTATTCATTTACAGATAGATCGATTGCAGCATGGCTATACCGTGAATCGAGACAGGCACACTTGCTGCAAGAGGCCAGTGCTCTAACTACTTGACCAATTGAACGTATCTATCTCTAATTTATAACACTGCCCATGCGTCCACCAACTGTACACCTTACTTCACATTTGCCATTTGTATCAATTGTCTTTACATTTATCCCTCATAGAACTGTCTTTGCCTCTACCATTTATTGAAATGAGTTACATTTGACCATTTCGTAGACTTATATTTACATGACAGCTGTAAAGTTGTAAATCTCGATGGCGACATGCTGCTCTACAGCTGATTTCCCACAACCAACAAAGCTAAATTAGGTGTGGGTTGTATTGTGGCTAAAAACAAAAGAGATAACATCAAAGGATGGAACTTATCTCAGAGCGCATTATGGCGCTAAATCTAAAAGTAGGAAAAACCATAATCAACCTTGACATTGTATATGGGCCAAATGAAGATGAGTGAACACAAGTCAAGGAAGAGTTCTTTGAGCTGTTTCTACAGACAGTGGACGATTGCTTGGATAAAACTATCCTTCTCGGAGATTTCAATGCCAGAATTGGAAACGACCATGGTAGATGGGGTGGCATTATTGGAAGATACAGAGAAGAAGACGCATTTAATGACAAAGGAAAGCGACTCCTTAGATTCTGTACTGAGCATAACATTGTCATTACAAACATATACCAGATATGAACTAACTAAGAATGATGAGTCAGTAATCGACTACGCTATTGTTAGCAACAGCTAATTCAAGTATATGCGGTATGCTAGAGTCTGGAGTGGGCTAAAGATTGGAAGTGATCATTGTTATAGTTTTCAGAATTGACATCATTTCACTCTGGGCAAACCCATAGGTGCTCATTCTGCCTCAGTATATGGCAAAGAATGTAAATGCTAACTGTTCCTGTAGCTCGCTGGTTGTAAACACGACCGATGCATCCTCTCAGACATCCATCTCTACTAGCTTTACGTTTGATGCCATATTCCAACAGTCTTAACCTTGATCATTCATCTATTGCAGTGTCATTCTCTAACAGGTGATCATTAATTGTTCTCAGTATATCTCCCTTATCCATATCTAGTGTCCCCACTATGGGTGCTCTTGATGCTAGTCTGTCAGCTCTTTCATTACCACATACCCCATCATGACCAGGACAGTATAAACACACCCGCTCTAGTAGACTGGAAGCTTCTATGTTTTCCATTCACGCCGCAACTAACCGTTTTAAACCTTCCGAAGCATAGACAGAGAGTCGGACACAATGCTAGCCTTTGTTAATGAAGTTTCAGTTATCCACCTTAAGGCTGCTGTGGTGAAGTGGGATGTTATAAATATTTATAGGGGACTTAGTGTACTGACTGAGATCAGCTGTGAAGGTATCTATATCTATTAAGAGTAGTGTATTATAGATAACCTTACTTGCTACCACATATCTATATATCTCAGTCAGAAATATTCTGGAATAGTGTGATGACTACGTTATGTGTCTAGGGTATGTGTATGATGAAGTGTAAGTCACAACAACAGACAGATAAACAATTTAATTTAATCCACTACTCTTGACAACACTGTGACACTCACATACATATAACACTCTATGAGAATATCTTAAGGAGTCACTGAAAACTTTTCAAATAACAATATGTATTCATTGTTATTATGAATGAATATGGGTCCTGATTCAAATACAAATGGAACCAGGAATCACAATCAATTTTACTTACAAGTTATGTACAGAATGTATCAATATGAATATTGTGGTGACATATATTATTAAAATATTCTATGTGTGTCAGTTGTGTAGTGGCAATATGAGGTAATACTGGTTTTGTTTTGTTCAAGCTCTGTTGGTATTTGTCATCATGACTTCAATAGTTTGTCTTTAGGGACTAGTATTGGAGATGTTCTCAGTTCCTGATATTAAGACAATTAAATTCCCCTCTTAAGGTTATTTTTACAAAGTCATTTCAAGATGAGGGGACATAATGTTGAGCTCAGCTGGCCAAATCAGCTTATCTTGCGTGATGGTGGCAGGAAAGGACTCCTCTGCTCGAATTCTCCTCTGGGCTCAGGAGACACCTCACTGATAGCTAAATGGACCAAGGAGTATGCTGTCCGACTCTGGATTCAGCAAAGCTCTGACCAGGTGCTGCTCAGTACCATCAAGACCACGGTCCCTGAAAACAAGAAGGATGTACCTTCTACTTCATAACTAATTGATACTCTAGTTCTACACTGAGCACAATACAACACAAACATTGAGTTCAGAGCGTTAGGCCAACTGTCAGCTTCATCTGAAATACTTTATACCAGTATTTACCTCCTTAATGGTTACCACGCCTCTGCACTTCCAGCATTATTTCTGTCTAATCAATCATCCAGGTGTCAGTGTACTATTTGGCCATTCCATGCCGTTTTACTTCCCTCCGACACCCTCTGTTCAGGCTGGAGCATTATAGGCTTTATCTCCTGTTTGCCACTGAACTACACATATATATACAGGCATAAATTAACAATTTACATTCAATTTTCATTAAAAGATACTGAATGGTTCAAGCTTACCACAATTTCATGGAAATAAACACAGATACGTTGATTAGCAATGAATTCTGGCACAAATACTGGCACAAATTCCCATCTGCTTATGTTCCAGGCTTTTATTTTAGCAAAAATGTGAGCTGGCTTCAACGCACTGTTGCTTTATCAAGCTTATTTGAACTAGTGGTCTCGAACTAACGCTCCTAAGTGAGTATATCAGCGAGTCTAGCCAATGAGGCCACGTTTCGACAAGTGTTTGAAAAAATGTTACCTTTCTACGTCTCCCTAACAACCAAGATAGTATTTATAGCCCGACCAATCGTGGTTAGTTTTTCATTTGTTGCGCTCCAATCAATTTGGAGTTTACATGGTAGGCTATTTATGTAACGTAAGGTTTTTTTCAAACACGTTATAAAAAAAATTTTATGAGCAGAAATGATTTTATGCTGTCAGGCACCCCCAATATTTTATTTTGGGTATAATTTATTAATTCCTGGACTATTTGCGTAACGTTTTACATATTCTTTGTCAGCAAGCCCTAAGGAACCCAAATATCCAAATTTAAAAGAGCTACGTGGCTGCGTTCAAAATATGTATTTTCTACCTCCTGTTTCGAAGATGTGCTGTCTGGGTACTGTTATGTTTTCAACCGTAAACCCATCTATTGTTATCTTTCCTAATAAGCGTTTTTTATGATTTATAAACCTAACTCTGGGATGGGTAATGTATTTTATCACTGTCCGTCTGAAAAAAAAGTTAGTGCATGTAGTCTTACACGCGTGATGGCAGCATTTGTGTATCGCGCGAAGCGTGTTTAATTTTGCATGCGTTCCCGATTTCATTCGCCCCTCTCTCTCTTTGTACTTGAGTCCATCTGTTCGTTCGTTTTTGGTAACATAGTGTAGAAAAAGACATGAATGGAATTTAAAATTTAGGTCAACTTGCATATTTCAAGGTTTTTCTTAGAAAGGCAGCACATTTTATTGTGTGTTTGGGAAACGCGTGTATGTTGCAGAAGGCCTATATTTAACGTGGAAACGTTACAATTTGCAGACGAAGCATAAAACAAAGGGGATTTCGAGTACTGTCATTGTGACAGCACTGTTCTTTACCATTCTTCTTCCTTTATTTATTATATGTATTTATTAGGCTTTATATTTACTAGATAATTTATATATGTGGATTAGAATATTCCACGACAGCTGCAGTAACAGTCTCGACCTCCACTCTCATGCTGAAAGTTGTTATCTAGTAAGATCCGCTAGGTTCGGCGACGATTCTGCCCTGTACCCGAGCAGAGAAACCCCAACCGGACTGTGCACCACTGATCACAGACCCATCTGTATACGCAATGGCATCATCATCCCTGGAATGATCATATATCAGTTGATTAATTTCCAGTTCAGCTTTTCCATTCCCCCAATTTCTACACTCTCTGCCAAGGCAGATGATGACCTGTTGATAGTTAATCCAGTTCTCATCTGACATACTCCATTCTTCCCAATTGAATATATTGTCAACTGTGGCCACATGCGGGATTGTTGTCTCTGCCTGTGCCATCTATGACAACCCTCTCTTTATTCTTGCTCTTTTAATGTCAGCTATGTTACCATGCGGAGCGTGCCATTTGTCCGTGGATACTCACATATAGGCTTTTGCTTGGGCCATAGCATATCTGGATTTAACCGACAGCACTCCAAGGATGTACCTCATTGTCACAATGGGGGTATCTCGCGTACAGCCCAAGACTATGCGCATCCCTTCATTCTGAATGCGTTCTAGTCGTTCACATTATGTTACTGACAGCCTGAGTATTCAAAGGCCATACTCAATGACCGATATGACTAGCTGTTGATAAAGAGGAAATAGTAATCTCTGCTCCAGACGCGCCGCGGCCATTATTTTCAGGGCCACTAGACCTTTCCTGTATTTCTGTGTGATTTGCTCAATATGACACTTATACAAGAGGCAGCGATCAAATGTAACTCCAAGGTATTTCAGATTTTCTTGCCTTTTAATTTTCTGTCCATTGAAAGTAATATCTGGGAGGTCTGCTTTCACAATGGAGTTGTTCAAGGATCACCACATCACGCAAGCCTTGTTGGGACTGACTTTGGAGCCAGTTTCCTCGCACCATTTAGACACGTCCTGTAGTGTCCCATGAATGCTATAAACCATGTCTTGTCGTTCAGAGCCAGTTCTGTAAATGATTATATCAGCATCAAATGTCAGTATTCGTCCCAACCAAGTTGGTTGACTGGTGGCTAATTTTGCTGTATAGATATTAAACAGCACCGGTGATAGTGGAGAACCCTGGGGTAGTCCCGGGCAGATGAGCATTGGATCTGATGTCCATATTTCCAAGCACAATGCTACTAATCTCTCAGTTAAGGCAGCTGCTATACATCTTATAAGCCAAAGGTTAACACCGTAGGCCATTTCACAGTTTATTAATGTTGCAAAGTTCACACTGATATAAGCATCCTCTAGGTCAATAGCTACCTCAACCGTTTCTCGCTTATCCTGAAACCTCTCATATACATCATAAGCAAACGTTCCAGCGTTACAACATGATACTTTCATGGGCCTAAGGCTTCCGAGACTATCAGGTAGGATATGTGCATTTTCGAGGTGGTTCATTATTTTTCTAGTAGTTTACCATAGACATTCTGCAGTGCAATAATTCTGTAGCTGCCGAGACGCGTAGGGTCTTTACCAGGTTTAGGAAGTGGTTGTAGGTAACTATGCAGCCAGTCTTCTGGCACTAGCGCATTCTGTAAGCTGTTGTTGAAATCACATAGGATGGGTGTGAAAAAAAAAATCGAAAAAAGGTGATTCGTCTTACGGGGACAAAAGAATGAGAAAATAGCCAACGTTGCGGCCACAAGGCCTTCGTCAGGGAAAGGAAAGAAAGTGAAGGTTAGATAGGACACATAAGAACCTAAAAAGATATATAAAAAAAATATAAAAATTTAAAAATAGGTACTTCCCCGAAGGCGGCAAAGTCCTAACGCTTATTGGCGCGTGCCAGGAAAGGGAAATGACTGCCACCACCGGATGTACACAATAACATACTTAGAAACTAAAAAACGAAACTAAGCAATAAACTACCCATACTTAATAGAAGTGGGGACTGGAAATAGAAGGGAACAGAATGAGTCAAAGATAAATAAATAAAAAATAGAATAAAAAATCTAGCCATATTAAAAACAGTGTATTATATATTCATGCGTATAATTAGAGGGCGGCAGAAAATAGAAAAATGGAATAAGAGTGGAAAGAGTCAAAGTAGAACAGGCGAGGAAAGGGTGACCTCAGACAAAGGTGTGTAGAGTGTTGAGCCCAGCTGGTTTTAGACACCCCATGCGGTGGATAAGACGGTTCTCAAGCTGTTCTCGGCTAGCAGTGTCAGAGGAGCAGGATCTGATCGCCGTGAAATCACATACCACACTCTTAATGCCTGTATCATCGAGACGTTTTATGTGATGATTATGTACACCATCAGGACCCGGGGTAGTATTCCTACTGGATCCTGAAGTGCAAATAACGTCGTCTTCGGTTATGAGGTCAAATTATATGTCGCCTCATCTGTCGCTTCCCAGAATACGGTCTTCGATTTCTTGACGTGCAGCTTTAATAGTCTGAGTAATATAACGCTCGAGTAATGCATGTCCCTTTCCAGCATCGGTCTTCAGGCATATTCCTGTCGAGCTGAGAATATTAGGAATTGGTTGACCTGTACATTTCCTACTCATTCTGCTATGTCAGAATTTCTATCATGTTTTGTCAGTGACCACCTGTGTCACAAAGGTCTCCCACACTGTGTCTTTGGTTTCTCTTGCCAAGCCCTTGAAGTTATTGATTGCTCTTTGTTTTCTCTCCTTAAAATCTTCCACCTCTTCATAATTTATCATCCTTCTCTTTTGTGCTTTTCGCCATAACTTTGTCGCTCTTTCCTTTTCCAGTCATGCTGTTTCCACTGTCTCGTTCCACCAGGGCGGTTGTGTAAAAGGTGTATGAGTTGTCTTTTGTTTCGCACTTTGACCCAGTATGTGTACAGGGTTACTGCTGTTAAGTAGGTCGTTATGATACTCGAAACTGGTTCTCTTCCCCGTTGCAATGACTACACAGGGTAGGTGATCGCTTTCTTGAGCTTGCAATACATCCCAGCGTGCAAAGATGGCGGCAGCACTAGACATCGATGCCAGATCGATGACACCATCAATATTCCATGGTCTAGATGCCAGTCTTGTTGGGCGTCCATCATTTAAATTTGATATGTTCGAGCTGATCAAAGTCTGACTCAAGGCAACACCCTGTCTATTTTCCGTGGAGTTCTTCACTCCGTAGACCTAGCTTGAAAATCCCCGGCAATTAAGCACATCTTGTTAGGCTCCTCGGACAATTTAGTCAAGAACTTCCAGCTACCTTCTTCCGAAAGGCGATCCCCATAGGCATATAAATTGAAAGTGATCATTATCTGCTGACAATTAAAAGAAAACGTTGCATAGCTGATCGGCCTAGGCATTGTCCACAATCACGCAAGAAACAAAGTAATCGAGCAGGAGAGATGAGCATTAAGACCTGCAAGATAAGAGAGCAAGTAGTTAAGACCACATGTAAGGGTCTTATTGCTACAGCTGTGAGAAACAGAGAACAAGGGTCTGATGGCCTGGAAACACTCTGGCTTGAAGTCAAGGACATTATACAAGCAGCTGTAGCAGAAGCATGTGGTGAAGTCCCTCTTGGAAAGAAGGGAAAGAGGACACCTTGGTGGACAGAAGGAGTTAAAGAACAAATAATAGAAAAGAAACAGGCATAGAAACAATACGTACAAAATAATAACACAGCAGGAAAAACAGAGAAATATAGAGAGTTTGTGATTCTGTCACAGGATTTCCTCCCGTGCTCTGCAGAGATTGTCCAAAACTGACCAAAATTTATAGTACGCAATGATAGTCTTCAAAAGTATCTTCCGTCGCTCAATATGATTCTTGGCAGAGTTGAAAATAGAAAGATGACGATTCTATTTTAGGTAGTCTTCATAGAATTTTTCAGAAATCAAGCTCAACGCTGCAATTTTATAAGCTGCTGTGAACTTAGCATCTATTCGCCCCTTCTATGAGGATATAATTATATGTGTTCACCTCTGAGCAACAAACTGAATTATTCAGTAAAATATTACTTCAGTAGCTTTTTTGTATTATGTGTTTAAGATAATTGATTCATGTGTGTGCACTTCACCCTGTAATAATTAAATGAACTATCAATTTGTATATACATATAACACATTTATTTATTAATTACTGCTTATCAGGAGTAGACCCATACATGATTTTAGAAAATTGGAAAAATGAAGTTTTTCCTCAAAGAAAATATAAGGATGACGTGGTTTGGTATTATGTTCATTTCCTCCGGCCTGTTTAAAATAATATATCTGGCCAGACGTCGAAACTGGTTTCTGACTGCTCCATCAATCGACTTCTGCGGTCATGTCACTTCCTAGACGTTGTTGCAGGAGTAACCGCTCCGAATATCAAGTCAAGGATCGTCACACACTTATTGCACAAATTAAGTGAGAACGGCAAACCGTTATTCAGAATTAGTTCAGAACCAAAACTTGAGTAAGGCAAGGTAATATTCTTTCATCTTATCTTTTCATACTTCTCATGGACGATGTCTTCATAGCATTAAGGCGAAGACAAGAAAGTATTCAGTGGGGTACTTGAATAAAAGACAGGTTTATATTTTAGAACTGGCTTTTACCGATGATGTTGCCCTGATTGGTAAATCAGAGGCATATTTTCAGGCCATCCTGCAAGACTGGAAGGAAGAGCTGGAGATGAGAGGGATGGTCATCAGCAGTTCCAAAAATAAAAACCATGGTGATGTCAAGAGAGGGAATAAGACATTAGATTATGCTGGTACTGAAGCAGATAAACCACTTTAAATACTTTAGAGCTGACATAGACTGTAAAGCAGGCATCAAAGAAGAATTGGCTAGAAGATGAGACAGGTTTGTGTTTGAGAGCTGGCATTTGCTGATGATGTTGCCCTGATTGCTAAATCAGAGGCACTTCTTCAATACAACCTGCAAGTCCGGAAGGAAGAACTGGAGAAGAGAGGATGGTCATTAGCAGCTCTAAAACAAAAACCATGGGGATATCACGAGAGGACAGAAGGCATAAGATTAAGCTGGGAGAACATGTGCTGGAGCAGGTGAGCCGCTTTAAATACCTCGGAGCTGACACACACCGGAAGGGAGGCATCAGAGAAGAGTTGCCTACCCAAAGAGCAGCAGCTGGGCGACTTTTTCAGGACCTAAATCTAGGAATCATCAGCAAAAGAGAAGATGGTAAAAAGACGAAGTTGGTTGTATACCGCTCCATCTATACTCCAATCTTGATCTATAGGTACGTGTCATGGGCAATGACTATAACCCACAAAAGCCAGATCCAAACCTCAGTAATGATGTATCTGAGCAAGGTGATTGAAGTAACTGTAGTGGTGTTTGTTGGTATTGTATGATGGTGTTATACTAAATGTAAATTGTATGAGGCCAGCTGTGAAGGCTCCTGAGATAAAATGTAGTTGAGAATTGTCAGAAGGCCTTTCTTGCTACCACTACGACCTCACACTTAATTTTTTTTTTTTTTTAATGAATGTGGCTACGTAAAGTGTCTAGGGTACTGTTATGTAGTGTGGTGTGATAGTTTATAAATACACCCACAGATATTTAAGAAGACTAATAATATTAACAAATGTTAAAATACACTGAACTAACTCACGTGTGTAAAATTTCTTGATAGAATTATATTACATTTATTTTGTTCTGCATCAATTTTTTAGGTTGACCAGAACTTAAAAGGATTTAGAAATTATGAAAAAATGCATGGAATATTATATCATAAATGCAATAGTGTACATATATATGTACTATACTAGTTAGTTTTATTAAAATGTTCTAGTAGTCATCTACTTGGGAGGATAGTTACTGTTTGTGCTGTTGGGGTGGCCTCATCACACCTGTCTATATTGACTACACAGTGTCCAGAAAATGGTGGGAATTTTTATGGGGTTATTAGTAACTAAACTGCGTTGGTGAATGTCCAGCAGACCAGAGGCTCACTCATCTGGTAGTTGTAGCTCTGGTGCTGAAATCAGGTGGTCCCACCTCTCCGTGCTGGCGGGCAATAATGGTGGTCTCTGTCACAAATACTGCACAGATACACTCGAGTAAAGTCACCAACTGAATAGACACTGCTTTGTTGACAACAGAAACTCACAGCTCTGCAATCAAAGTATGGGCCATGTGTCAAAATCTATTCTCTACCCACGTCTGGACACAACACTGACACAACAACCACATCATACAGACAGGTCAGATCTCTCTGACCAAACAGCACAGTTACCATGGTGGTTTTACATCAGATAGATCCTCCCAGACTATAGATTCTGAAAAATATTTATTAGTTGTCTGCCCTAAAAGAGGATAGGTAATATGTTTCATTATTCTCAACACTTGATCTGTCTTGCATAATCCTTGCTGGAGTTTATGTACATTGTTGGTCCCTAGACCCTGACTAGGGCGGGGGGTCTAGAGCAAATCCCTACTTGTTTGTAAGGCTAGATTTCGATATGGCAGTATCAAATCACTCGAACATGAAACAATATTCAAAATATATAAAGAAATAATTTCAATCTTACCAGATTATGAATAAATAACACAGAATTGCTAGCAAAACTCAGCTGAGCTGCTGGCTATAGTATGGCGTCCCTAAACTTCTTTCACTTTCTTTCATATGGAAATCACCACACTTTAAAATCTGTGTCTATCACTGAACAACTATTGAAGAATGGCCCCACTTTCGCGTCTGAGCGCTAATGATATGATTGTCTGTGGCCAATCACTGCCTAGGTTATTTGAATTTCAAAATTTCTACACTAAAGTCATTTCAGTCATGCTTCAGTCAAGTATGGATGTTTATCTGTTAGTCTGTCCGTCTCTACTTGTGTTTCTAAAAAAATGTGCTTGTTTTTTGAACCAACCTTTCTCTCCCCTCCAAAATTTTGTCGTTAAAAGTTATATTTAGACACAGCTACCGCTCAAAAACCCTCTCCTCCATACTAAGTAAATTTGAACACCTGCGTCCAAGGTCGTGTTTTTGTGTGCAAATTGCGACACTTTTTTATTCAACACAGTCTGTCGATGATGTGAACTACACTGTCTTTTGTCATTATCTTCAATATTATCTATCCGTTTGTAAAATTAAGACCATCTTAGTTCACTGCTCAGAATAGGCCATCCGGCCAGCTAATTTTTATATTCCTAACATTAATATTAAGAAAAAATTACTTTTTAATTTTTGTAATATTCCTAACATCTGCGTTTTACCGCTCCATTCAAATCAAAAGCTTGGTATCGCAAAAGCGTCCAATAAATGACTGTGGCGTAACATATCTATGGTCCCTTCTGTCGAGTTGCTTACTTTTTATGTCAACTTGGGAAACGTGACTTTTCTCCGTTTCCCCCCCCCCCCCCAATTGCGTCTCCTTAGCCTTTCCAGTCATATTTTTTTTCTTTTTTGATCCGCCGTTCCCCTCCTGTCTAGCAAGTCAATTATTATGGAGGATGATGACCCGCGGTCTAGGCGATCATGTACATCAGCAGCCTACGCATTATGTTTTTATCCTTAAATGTTATCTTTGGAGGGATTTTACCGTTGTATCTCTGTCAATTTCACTACAGTAACAAGAAGAGACATGGTCCGAAACCAGATCATACGGCCGTGCCTTAAAACGGATCCCATGCAGACCGATAAAGGACAGTCTCAAGTGCGATGGTTGGACCATGTCTGCAGAATTGGAGAAGAACGGCTATCACGATAAGTATGGGAAACTAGTGCCAGGGATCAAGACCTCCTGTACAACCCAGAGGAATCTGAGAGATTAACATTATAAATCTCTGAAGGACCGAGGACTAGGTTAGAGCCAGGCCAGAAGAAAGAAAGCCAGTAAGATAATATGGCGCTCTTTCTGGCAAACCTCTCTCAGCAGGGAAGAAGAGGAGCCACTAAGTAAGTCTTTACATCGAACTTTTGTAAAACTATTTTTACATCTAACTGCCTTTACATTTAAAGTTATAGAACTCTAGTTACATCTACCACTTTTACATCTATCATGTTTACACTGTCTTTACATCCAACATTTTTACAACTGTCTTTGGACTTATATTTGCAGAACTGTCTGTACATATAAAATGTTTAAACATGTCTGTATATCAACTATTTCTACAACTGTCTTTACATCTAATATTTGTAGAGTTGTCTTTACATCTTACATTGGTACAACTGTCTTTACATCTAAAATTTGTAAACTGCCTGTATATCTAACATTTGTATAATTTTCATCTAATCTATCTGACATTTGTATTAGTTTCTTTATACCTACTGTAAATCTGCACAACTACTCCGACCTACGCCTACGATGTGTATATATGTCTGTCTATCTACTGTTAGTTTTTATTTCTCGACGTCTTGCTACCATACATATCGTTGTCTCTATAATTTAAACATCTTTCTTTAAATGTATCATTTCTGCAACTTTCTTTATACTTACCATTTATTCTAATTAATTTATACAAACAATTTTCGTTTGTTTTAATTCCAGATATACTTTGAACCTTGATCGATTCATCAACAACAAAATGCCGAGGTCGTTTCTGAACCTACTTGTCCTGTTATGTTGCACGGTTAAATTCAGTTCAAATGGTCGTGTTGTACCCAAGCAAATGGTGTGTTGGTTATTCCTTGTTTAAGAAAACTACGTAATGAATGAAGGCTATTAATAAACGTTTGCAGGAATTTATATATTGATACATGTGGCCGTCCTGGTGAGGTTGAGTGTAATATAAGATGTTTGGTGTTTTAACCAGCGGCACTCGAGCTTTCCAGCTCTTTCGGACCAATGACATGTCATTGCGAGGCTGGGGGGTCAGTGGACTTTCCTTCGCTCCTTCCCATCCACACGGGATTTATGTGCAGGAGCCGTTCAGATTATTCAGTCAAATTTCCGGTCGTAAACATTTCTTCAAACACCGACGGCCGGGTTTGAACCATGAACACCTGGTCGCCAGTACAACGTTGTAGCCATTACACCAGCGCGGCTCCCAAGCACCTACTTAAGATAGTGAAGATGAATAGGGGATCTTAAGCATCCACAGACAGAACACTGAACTCGAAGAAATTCTGAGAATGAACCCGGGTTCTCAACAGTATCTTAATAAAGTGTATAAAAGATAGCCCCCCCACTCCCTAGATTTATAGAAAGAATTGTTAACAGACGTACAAAAACCACCGTATGAGTGAAGACTTGACCACGAGTGCAGTAGGAGTACGACATTGAATGCTTCTCTTTATTGTACAACACTTAAGTAAAACAGAACAGGTATAAAGAGAATATTACAAAGCATATTAACAATATCGATGATGATTTGATACATTCTTAACTAATGAACGGAGTAGGCATACTCTTAACTAACAAAATTAACGTTTGTGTCTATTGTTCCTTCTGATAAATTCTTGGCTGCTGGTTTGCGCTCTGGTTTGAAATCCACTTAATGTGACGACAAATATCCTAATGTTCCCAATATTGGTACAATGTTGACAGCTGAGACTGCTCCACCTATAATATGGGACTCCAACTTGAACATGACATTAGTGGGACATTTAGATATAGCCAGGTGCTGAATAGAAATGTGTAAGCTTACACTGCGGGATATCACTGTAAGTATTTATGTTACCGTACAGTTTGCTGGTCACCGTTATGATGTATTGATGCAGGTCACGATGACTTCAAGAATTTATATGGATTACATCCCCCGGGCTGTCATCACCAGGTTAGGACACCACACGAATAGGCACGTCAGTCGACGGTCAAGTACAAAATCCTATTGACTGAAGTTTCCTGTTTCAGTCAGGCGCATAGGTCAGGAAACGAAGCTCTACCCTGCT